>JAPDFJ010000049.1:0-173294 GCA_027569595.1 Penicillium sp. G339 | reverse complement strand
TTTGTCTCTTTATATATTTAGTGTTTGTTTTAACTAAAAAAAAATTCAACTTATTTAAAATTTTATTTTATTGCCCCTATTTTATATAGTTTTTTTTTATTTTTTTTTGTGGTTTTAATTTTTTTACATTTACTTTTTTTTTTTTTGTTTTTGTTTGTTTTTTTTTTTGTTTTTTTTTTTTTTTTAAAAAAATTTTTTTTTTTTTTAAAAAACCCCCCCCCCCCCCCCCCCCCCCTAAGCAGGGAATATATCTGCCTATCTACTAGGAGTTTCTCCATCGTGAGTGTTATGTGAGGATCTTAGTTATAGTTATAAGAATTAAGAGGTAGAAGCTTCATTTAGAACCCTTAAAAAACTAGGCGTCAGTAACTAAGGAATCAAAGAATATGAATAGTACGCTATACCTATCCTTGTGGGCAGGAGAGCCTATTCACGAGATATAGCCCACTCACGTACCTATCTCTTATCATTCTCCCTAGCTACTGAGTCAGGAACCCCGCTCTTAGGTTCTTATACAAGGAGGCTATATAATTTAGCTCATTTTGGGTTTCTTCTAGAACCCCAAAAGTGTCGATGACCTTAAATCCAATCAGCAATCAAGACGCTTATAGGGAACTATTATCGGGGGCAATATATATACTGTCCTAATCAAGCTGTCGGTGCCGTTCTTATCACCACTACTCTCCCACCATATCCCTCCGCTAAGTCCTTTAGACATAATATACTAGGCTTTGTCTTGCGCGGCTTAGGGGGTATTATAACTAACTATTATTTACTATCCTTTGTTATAGCTATAGCTAGCGAGTGGTTATGATAAGTAGTGTATAGTAGCACCTATTAAGGGTAGTGCCTTGTAGTCCTAAATCCCCTATTCCCAACTACTAATGTCTACGCTATTAAAAGATGTTCCTGGCCCTGCGGTTTGCATAAAAGAGTGACTATAAAGGGGTATACCTAGGATAATTTTATTTGCTATAACGCTATTCGATATATAGTAGGCCACTACTTAGTTAGTGTTGAATAGGGTGCTAGATAGGCTGGCTATTAAAGCGTAGATATTAGCGGCGTGTCTAGTAGTGGTGTCCTAAGCGCCGGAGTAATTATAGGCAATCAGATTCTAGAAGTCAAGGTATTTATCTATCTGGCTTATATAAAGCTTTTCGTAATTTTTGGAGCCTAATTAATTATTAGCCTTATTAGGGATTTTGTCCTTATCTAGGCGTTAATCGAACTTACCGGCGGGATAAGTAACCGAAATTAAGAAGTGGTAATTATTACTATTTTCTACACTATAGGTATCTAATAACTATTTAACTATAAGATTAGCTCGTCTATCTCTAGAATAGCCTATAGTTATACATACTATACATAGCTTTTTAAGAGTAGAAACTAGGCTCTTAGCCTAGGCGTTATTAATAGGGTACTATTATGCTATTTAGTATAAGCGGAGAGTGTGTGATATATAGATATGTCACGAACCTCCTAGTCAATATCAATACTATCTAATCTGAGATTTTTCACGAGGCCTATAGTAGATAAGGCAAACTTTGCTTAGCCAGATAGAGTACTTAGTGTAGCCACAAAGTTTATAGAGTAAGCCTAGCCACTGACCGATAGAAGTATCTTAAGGTTGCGATTTTTTTGCTTAAGAAGAAAGAGTTATTTAATATAGCTATAAAGATTATCCCCTTTATTATTCTAGGAATCTCTAGGATAATACTTCTTAATATTAGCCTATAGGTCTATTAAATATACTTCACCAGTATTAGGGTGGATATTCGTAAAGGTATATAGTATATATATTAGCTTGTCTACGGGGAGGTCACTTAGGTTAAAGCTATAGCTATATATTACCTATTATATTATTAGCTAATACTCTATAGTTCTAAAATATTAGCCTCTTAAAAGATAAGAGGGGAGAATCATTTTTCACTAACTAACCTAGTTAACGAAGTATACTATAGATAGATATTCTCCTATAGCATAAGTATAGAGTGCTAACTTATTCGCGCTCTTAGGGTCTAAATTATTTATAGCGATAATAGACTAGGACTTTAATAGCAAAAGCTAAAAGAGAAATTATATAGCGAGGGTCCTACTTAATCAGGCTAACTAGCCCGTCAAAAGTCTAATAAAAGGGCCAAGAGCACTAAAGTGCTAAGTAGGTAGGAGCTATCCGTAATTATACTCTCGGGGAAGGTTAGAGAAGTTGAGAGAGTGGATTTGGTTAATATCTTATTTAAGATTAGGATTATATATAGAAATAAGCGTTTTATATAGGTTCTTTAAATATACTTTAGAGCAAGACTATACTATACTATACTATACTAGAGAGCTACACCTTAATCCCACCTAGATAAGAACATTTTAGTAACTTATATAGAGGTGGCCTAACGTAAGATATTACTATATAAGGATCCATACTAGACTTCCTTAATTTGCCCCTCTACTTTATACGCATATCACTCTTTAGTGTTTGACTCAAATCTTCTTTATCTTAATAGGCTACTTTTAACCAAACTATCTTATTTATTCCGCTATATCTATTAGGTCTTAGCAACCCCCGCCTTCTTCCTCTAAGCCCTTCTTATTAGTTATTTTAGTGATAAACTATTATAATTATCTAGAATTTGCCACGGAGGTAGAGTGTGAGGCTACTTAAAAACTCTTTATTTTCTCTTATATAGACTCTTATCTAGTATAACCTTAAGGCAAATACACACTATAAGGGCATCACTATAAGAGTATTATTCTTAAATAATAAGAGAGGCGCCCTATAATACCTATATACCCTTTACTTAGTGGGCTAAAATAATTAAGTTACACTATATAGATAAATAGAATAAAACTAGACCGTAACTATACAAGAGACTTTAAGTCCTGTGGACTTAGAATAAGTACTTCCCTACACTCACCCACTATAAATTCACGAAATTACTTTACTTTTAAGACCCCTAGGGTCCTATAAGAAAGTTACTTCAAGGCCGGATAATTAACGAATTCTGTAATATAATTCCTAGATTACTATATTATAGCAAGCTCTTTCTATAGAAAATTCTGATCTTCTAGCCCTACGAGACTCTATAGTTATCGCAATTCTTGACGTTTTCGGTATCACGTATTTTTCGTTATTTACCTTTTAATATCTTCTCTTCTATTTCCCTATATCTAATATAGATATTGGTGATTCCCTTGTAATACTTCTCTTTGGTATTAGTGTTGTCACTTAGTGCTTCCTAAGTCTTATCTACTGAATTATCCTTGTCTTTGATAGCACTAATATATAGTATTAGGAAAAGCTTAAGTTTAGAGGTATCCTGCTCTTAATTTATATAAGTATTATCACCTATGTGGCTCTATAGTTTTCCACTTACTCTACTCTATAGCTTAGATATATATATACTATCTCTATACTTTTTGTCAGATACCTAGTTAAGGTGATAGTATAGCCTACGGGATCCTCTATAATAAACCTTAAGTTTTAATACTATTATGCCTCCTTAGGCCTACTCTCTCTAGTGCTAATTATCTATAGCCTCGCTAGGTCACTAGGAGAGCCTCTTCCGCTAACTTAGGAAGTTGCTTAGGTTACTATTTATAATTACCTTAGGGCTATATAGTATTTTTTCCGGCCGCTAGAATAAATAGGTCTATTCCTGGGATAGCACCCTAGTTTGTATATCATATACCTAGTACTTATTTATAGCACTATAACGCTCTCACTAAATATTATCCCTCTAGTGCGCTAGTAAGCTATAGTGAGGTAGAATAAAGATTATTATATCATATATAATAATATAGAGGCAGAGTAATAGAGATATCTAGAGATTATTACTATTTTTTGTGAGATAGACGGCTACGTTAGAGATATAAAGAGCAGAACTAAATAGAAATAAATCTAATACCTTTTCGTGATAGATATTTAGTAATTTCTATTTAATATAACTAGCTAGTTTGTTATACCCTCTAGTAACGGCAAATAAGCCTAGCTATTTTCCTCTAGTAGTAAGTATTTAGAGATAATTACTATAGATAACCACTATCCCTCCCGCTACCTTAGTTTGTCAAATCGCTAGCTTATTTAGAATATATCACTTATTTCATATCCAGACTTGTCTTTTATATATATATTACTCAACATAAAAGTTAAGCTAATAAGCTAGATACATAGAGGCTATTATAGCTTATATAGATTTATATAAAGCCCAAAGGCGAGAACTTAGTTTGCCTTTAGAAGTTTCTTGAGATCCGTTAAGCCACTAGCCGTGTACTATAAATATAGTTTAGTAAGATAATAATAGAGTCTATTAGCTTTGCTTTAAGCCTATTTCCTAGCTATATATTTATCAGCTCTATACGTGGTAATTACTTAATCTTTTCGAGATATACTATTATTTAGTGTCTTAGTAAGGTCTAGAGCCTTTATAATAGTCACTTCTAAGGCTCAAGATATATTTCTATCTAGAGTATTCTAAGCCTATACTAGCGCTAATCATAGGCTAGAATACCCTTGATTTTCAAGGCCGGCTTAGACCTAGCCTATAAGTCAATTATTGTTTATAACTCTTTTTAGTTTAATAAATTTATATATAGCAAAAGAGCCCCTAAATAGTATAAAGGTTATAATGGTTATAATAATCATTATTAAAGCTATAATAGAGTAGGCTCTAGCCTATAAAGCCGAAATATTAATCACTATTATTAGTAACCTAGTAGCGGCATTCAGGCAAGCTGGCCTATAGGAGATCTTCTTAGTGAGGAACACACACCATATATATAGGGATCTTATAGGAAAATCTTATTAATAAGCTAAGGGTAAATATTTTGGAACTTAACCTAGAGCTATCCTAGGATAGCGCTACCGGTTAATAGGAAAAGGAATACAATAACAAGAAGGGGAGGGTTCTAAATTATATTTAATACTGCCTAGCCGGCTTTATTTTTTTGGAGTGCGTCTTAGACTTCGCTAGACTTTTTCAATAACGTGAAGGTTCTAGGGATAATCACGTATCTAGTAAGTAATACCTAGTTAGCTATATTCGCGTAGAGATTAAATCTCTAATCTATTTCTACTTCTTCTTTTAGTATCCTTATATAGAGCGTATCATGGTTATATAGTGGAGGCTCGTCCCTATTATTTATAGGACGGTGGATAGTGATTCCGTGATATAATTTTGCGTTTTTTTTATCACTATAAGGATAGGGAGTCTAGGCGGCTATAGTATGGTGATAGGATATAAGCGCTATAGGGGATATATACCCTGGCCTAGAGATATATTTATCCTTAAGGTCTAGCTTAGACGCTATAATGGTTTATTATAAGGATATTTATCCTAAGAAATTCTTCTATAAGCTATTTTCTAAGTAGGGAGCTTAAGAGATTAGATTCATTAAAAAAGCTTAGAGAATTAGTTAATAGCTATTATCTTTTAAGTCTATTCAATATATAGGGCTTAGACATTAAGGCAAAAGGTGAGGGATATATCCGGAATTTCCTATTATTAACTCGAATTTCACTAAATATTTATATAGGGGCCTAACTAGTGTACTATATTAATAAGAGAGTAAGTTACGCTAGTGAATAACTAGCTTAGATATAATATAAAAATCACTAAATATCAAGTCACTACTAGGGCTATATTACTAAAAATTCCTTTCTACTAGTATAGAGCTTAATAGCTACCTAGCTTGACACTACCTAAGGTAGCTCAGGGTAGAATTTGATAGATACTAGCCACCTATAGTTATTAACCCACTAGATAAGCTATCCTGATACTTAATATCCCTTGCTAGTTTGCTTTATCAGAAATAGAAATCGAATCAGAGCTCTTCAAGCCCTCTTTCCTCATAATAACATAACTCATAGAGGCCCCGCTACCCTCCTATATCTACACTTAAGCACAGAAACTGCTAGGACGGACTATCCGGTACTCTTCACAGAATATAGTAACTTAAGTAGCTCCGGCTTTATAGACCTAGCACTATATTAGAATACCCCTTAGGATTTTCGATAGTACTTAGTGTCACTACAAACTAATTACTCTATAGTAGAAGTCAACCTATATATAATCTCGAAGGTTGTCCTACCCTAGACCCAGGTTCTCTGTCTTTTTGTAGATAGTGTTCCGGAAATATAAGAGCTTTAGTAGTTGCTTAAATAGGCTTATTATAAAATCCACGTAGGATCTTATCCTATAACTATTCGCTTTAGAGTTCTTATTATTCTTATAAGTCCTCTAAAGTATTCCCTATATAAATAGGCTACAATAATATTATAGGAAGAATTTTGTGACGCCAGTGCTCCGGAAATCATATTTATTAATCTATAAGATCAGTATAAACTATCACCTATAGCCGCCTTTGAGCCGCTATATAGTATTATACTTGACAAGCTTTTGTTAGTGCGGAAAGAATAAGCAAGGTATAGAGTTTTGTTCTCGGCTAACCACCTTTGCACACTTTGGAAAACCAACTTAGAATCCGCGATACGAGGCCTGGATAGTCCGGTCTTCGATTACCTCCGTATTATATAGAGTGATTTTCTATTAACATGGAGGAGGACGGTATGCCTAGTAGAGTTCTTGAGATAAGCGGATAACGCCGGCTACAAAGCTAAAGATATCTATTCATTTATCGCTTTAGCCTTTTTGATAGACACTTACCCCCCTAGAATATATTATAAGCCTACCTACCCCTAGACTAATCCAACTTATCTCTATAGCCTATCTATCTTTCTTGTCTTTCTTGTCTAACACCCTTAGCGTTCTATCTAGACCATATCTTTGATACGCTATATAGAAGTGAATACACTAATACTTAGGCTGTGTAAAATAGAGCCGCTATAAGTGTGTCTAATTTTTGTATCAGAATCCTGGCCTACTTCACTAACCTTTTGGAATTAATAGACCCTATGACTCTGTCTACGGCTATTTAGCGGCGTATCCTCTATATATTTCACCAGCGCTAGGGAGGGTTATGTTTCTCCGCTAGTTATTTCTTCTACCTAAGCTAAGCGCTAGAACATATATTAGCCTATTAGTATATAATATATAATAACTATATTATAGTATTTAGGTACTATAGCTTGACCGTAGGACACTACCTTAAAGTTGTATAGTATCCTTTATATGATTCTGAGATCTATCTAGTAGTATAATAGCTACTACTAATAAAGGGACCTAATATATTAAGCCTTAATAGCGGCAGTATTTATAGGATTAGGCAGCTAGATTTATTTCGCTCGCTAGAGGAGCGGCTAGGGGGAGATCTTCTAACTATAATCTTTGACCTATACGTAGGCACTAGTGTGGGTATATTTATAGTAAAAAGCCTCTATAGCGATAACTCTAGTTAAGCCGCCCTTAAAATCATAGTGTTCTAACACTCTATAGGAGCTTTGAATATCATAGACCTAGTCTTTAATCACTCTTCCGTAGATAATAGCTTTCGGCGCTTCCTAGACCTCACACAAAAGATCTTCTAGTAGCCAGCAAAGCCGGCTCTCAAATGCCTAGTCTGGATTAAAGGCGTCAAGCGTTTTCTCCGGGATAGGAAGTATGACAATCATATACTTAACGAAACCCTAAAGGCTGCTTTAGGTCCGGATCGTCGTATATTTGATATAGGAACTATATATAACGTAGAAAGTCACGTGGCTATTATCGCTAGTTATATCTTAGATAGAAAGGCCTATCTTCTAGCTAACTATAGGGATATTAGTTAGTATACTAGAGTGTTAGCGTATAAGTTTTTGATGCCCTAAAGCGAAGACTAGAATCCATTATTGCGGGATATATATATACTTATCTATATAGAGAGATTATAGCTCTAGGGAAAATCAATCTAACCGTCTTTTAGAGTATAATATAGCGTGGCCGCCCCTAGGTATATATAAAACCTAACTAGTCCCGATTGATGCTAATAGGTATATATAGGTTCTTCCGCACTAAAAATCTCCCTAGCTTCGGGCTGCTCTAAGATAGAGATATATACACAAATAACCCGCTATCTATCGCCCTAAAGGAGTCTACTCTGATCTAGCTAGGTCAAAATAAGCCTGATCTACTAGTGTCTATAGGCACGGGGTATAGCGCACCTAAGCGATAGCCTTATATAGGGTCATATAGGGTCTTATAGAATAGTGCCGTTACTCGCTTAATCTAAGTAGCTGTCTTGTCTCCCTTAATAGATAGTGAGTAGGCCTTTCTTAAAGCGCTTAACTATATTTCTAGTGATATACGGGTAAATATTTACCGCCTAAATCAACGGCTCTATAGATCACTTCTATGGTTAGACGATATAGACCAGCTAGCGGGGCTGGCTAAGTCATTATTTAGTGTCCCTAATATGTTAGTTTGCGCGGTCTTAGTGACGGGGATATTATTCTTCGAACTAGATAGTAGTCCCATAATAAGGCAAGGGGGATTTTTCTATGAGGGTTCTATCCTTTATATAAGCACACGACCTAGGAAGGTGATTAAATATATCCTCGCCGAGATTCCTGGCGTAGAGTTCTAAATTGACCACCAGGGACCACTCAGGTTAGTTGAAGAGGATAATAGGTATTGTGAATACGGATACTATTATAAAAGGGTATCGTTCACGGTCAAGAGTCTTGATAAAGTCCTGACTATCCAAATTAGCAAACCTAGGTCATAGACGCGACTAGGAGGCTTTCCTAAGTCCGTTCAAAAACTATTAGATAAGTAATAAGTGTAGGGCACCTTTAGCTATCCGGACCACTAGACTAGTACCTAGCCTTCTATGAGACGATACTTCTGCTAGTAGGGAACTAAGAGACAAGTTAGCTTTGTTAAACCTTCGCTAGGGAACAAGAGAAGGCGTTTGTAAACTAGTAACTAATATAGCAAACTAGCTCGAATTATCTAGATAGTGTAATGCTTATCCTATAAAAAGTGTCTATAAGCGGCGTTTTAGTATATATATCTTATTTCTGCTATATATTAGTATAAGGTATTATATAATTAATAGGTATTAGTATACTTTAAGTGAGTAATTCTTATATAATTTAGTATACTCTATTCTTGCCCGCTAAGAGATAATAGATTTATAATTAGATTCTCTAGGTAAGGTAGTTATCAAGTTCCTTAGACAAGGCTAAAAGATAATAGTTAATCTACTATATATTAAATTATATAGTGTTATATATATATATCCAGAGCAAATTCCTTATATCCAAAAGTATACTATATTAACTCTTAAAAAAATTTAGGCCTAGATCAAAGATCAAGAGACTATATAGTACGTATTTCAGCTATTAGGTATAAATCTTAGATGATAAGTTTGCCCTATAAGGTATTTCGAAACTAGTGAATAGAGACCTTTGTCTATTAAAGAGCCCTTTTGTATCAAGACTTCTAGGTTCAGGGCGTTTTAGAATAGATTAGATATAATAAAGCTCTTTTCACAAATTGGTTTCCTAGTATAGACGACTATTACTATAAATCTAGAGGCCTAAAGTCTTTTGTACCTAGTGGCCCAAATACCAAATAGTAGACCCCTTTACGTCTAAGGATAATACGTCTAGTGTATATAGTTAGTCGCCTAAGTCGCTAAAACTATCTTTATAGGAAGAAGTGACATAACCTTTCAGGTTCAGCCTCCCTAAGATCAACACCCTAGATCACAAGCTTACTATATCATAGGGAACTAGTATAGCCCTAGAAACTATATATTCTTGACTTAAGTGATTAAAGAACAAATATAGAATATTATTACCTAAGCTCCGAAATAGCAAGCTTCACTAGTGGGAGTAGTAGAAACACAAAAATATATTTTATATATCCTATCAAGAAATCTTTCTTGGTCTCTCTAAGGCGGCATTTAAGGTTACCCAAAAGCTTATCTTGCAATATTATTTTAAGCCTAAAGTGGATCTGACCGGCAATATCTATATCTAAGAAGTAATCTAGGCTTTAGGAACCTCGCTAGAGAACTCTTAGTGACGAGAGATAGAAATAGAACAAATCTAGAGGCAATAGTGGAGAGTTGCCTATATCTAGCGACCCCGAAATTCTTGGATCTAGAGTTGTGATACTATATATAGTCCGCTTCCCGATCTATCACACGTTTCATTTAGGATAACTTAGGTTTTGTTTTCTTCGTATATTATCTAGGCTAGTCCGTATAGCACAAATAACTCAAGTTAGGTATTATATATATCACCAGTTCTTCGTAATAGGAGTTAAGTTATATATATATACAGAATTATATATTATATCCTAAGTAACTATATAAGGCCTCTTCACTATTTATCTTCTAACGGCTTACGTGTAATTTTTTCTTAGGGCGGATCACTTATCTACTAGGGTAAGGAGTGGTCAATAATATTCTATATTATAGGAAAGGTGCAAGAATCGCTAATACTATTAGTAAGATCGTTTCTATAGTTTATTCCGTTAATATAATGATCTTAGCGTAATATATAGCTAGTTTATAAGGCTTTATAGAATAAACCTTGCTACCGCCTAGTTATATATACTATCTTTATGTCCACCCCTTTACTATCGGACTATAGTTATAGTTATATAATATATTTTGACTAATAATAGCTTCTTATAGCTAGGCGAATAGAGGATCAAATAAAAACCTAGCCCTAATAGGATTCATATCTTATAAGATAGATTCTAAATAATATCAGGCTAATCTATCCCACTATACCGCCCGTTACTATAAGATTCTCTGACTAGCTTATAGGGGTCTCGCTCCCTGGTAAATATAGCCTTACTACTACTTTAATCCTCTATATATATCTATTCTATTATATAGGATATGGTTATCTGACTTAGTTTCTAAAGCTATAACGGGCCGTCTCTTAGAGACAGCTTCTCTAGTCTCTAGTACCTAATATCCTATATCACTTAGATATCTTGTCTTATATATATTATATTCTCTTAGTAGTCCTCTAGGTATCAAATATTGTTATATTAGTCTTTACTACTCGATCCTTTACCAAGATCCAGAAAAAGGCTAGCGCTATAGCCATTATCTCCTTTTTCCTACTATTTACCGGGCCTACCTTTAGCCAGACTTCTAGTCTCTATCACTTAAGCTAGAACACTTTGGTATAGGCATACCGCTAGGTAGGCCGTATATATCTTGTTCACTACCTTATCTATAGTACCATTATTATAGGACTTATCTACTAATTAGCACCATTATCTAGCCCTTATTTGGCCGTATTTAGGGTAATTCTTCTAATCCTATTTTATTTAAACGTTTGGCTTAGAACCCCGTTCAAGGAGCTAATAGAATATAGGCGTCTATCAGTTTTCTTGTAATACTACCTATTATATTTACAGTGATACTTCGACACCACCTATAGCTTATACTTAAACTCCACTATCTACTAGCGGTTTATGGAGTAGCTACCCTAGTATACTATCTATAGTATATACGATCAATTTACTTCTAGGTCCTGATTAGCGGTGTTAGCCTATAGGTCATGTTATAGGGCGCTCTATAGGTATAGATAATATATATTCTAGGCTTATAGAGGCAGATCCGGCTTTAAGCTATAGCAAAGGTATCTAAGCAACTTCTCTAGCTTAAGATTAGGGCACCGCTATAGTGAAATATCTAGGCCGGTCAGCATATTCAACTATAGATCCCCCACTCTAGGTATCACTTATATCTTTATCTTCCCCTATTCTACGTAGCTAATATAGAGAAGCGGTAATAGCAAGAGGATAGTATATATATTCCCTTCCACCAGCTATATCTTCTTATATGATATTAATATAGTCTAACTAAAAGACTTACCTAGAATATGATAAAGGCTGACCTAAGCTTCCCGGTCTTCATATTCGGGCCCTTTAGACATCCGCTATATTTCAGGAATTATGGTATAGTCCTATTTGTGATTAAGGATTTAGGCCTATTCCGGGTCCTGCCCTTTATTTGATAGCTAGTTTATAGTAGTCACTAGAGAGAGATAGTGGTACGGAAGCTAGAGATCCTATAGGTGGTGGATTAGAGCAATATTATAGAACTAGAGCTACTGCCTAAGCTTAAAAGGCATAACACCTTAACTACCGCCAATCATATCCCTAAGACCTTTTTATGGTCTAACTATAAGTCCTAGATCTAGGACAGTATCCAGCGTTTATTTGAACTCGACCAATAGCTAACTTTCGCCTTAAAATCAGGTGATATATAAGCTCTAGTAGATTCGGAGAGTACAGGCTAGTAGCAACTAGGGTCTAAGATAGGAGGGTTTGATATAAGATATTAAAGCGTTAGGATAAGCGTTAATACTAATGACTCTTAGATCTTATAGATAAAAATTTATTACCCTAATACTCCCTATAAGGCCTATAAGCAATTTCTATATATAGGCTATATTAAGTCATTATTTAAAGACTTCGCTACTGTAGGGGAGATTAATGGTTATCTAGATCATTAATATAGGTAGATAATAATCGCTAGTAAGTTATAGGGCTATCACCACGAGGCAAATCTATATAGTTCTTATGAGTGTGAGACCGCCCCCCTTCCCCTATAAGATTGTCTTCACCTTATCAACCTCTAGAAGTTCATATTTCTATAGTGTGTGTAGGAGCACTAATCCGTAAGGAGGTAGAGGATATAATATGACCAAAAATCAGTGATAATCTACACTTAGTCAGTCTAAGCCTTAAGCTAGCTACTTAATAGATAGATGATAAGATTTCTAATAGGAGTATATAAAAGACCTCTAAGAATCCCTATATTATGCTAGTAGGTTCACTAGGTATTTTATTATATATTAATTAATTAGCCTTTTCTTATAACTATTCATAGCTAATACCTATCTTTCCCTTATTTAGGGAGTTATTAGGCAAAGGTTCTGCTCCGCTAATAAGTAATAGCACCTCTAATCACAAAAGGTTTATTAGGTAGTGACTAGCCTAGGGGGCAAGACCGTAGTGATTCTTATAAGACTTACGGGTAATAAAAATAGCCTTCGCGGCATATTCACTGATTCTATGGGTAACTTGTATAATCCCCGGACAGGGTATAGACGGCATATTTAATAGTCCTATAATTACTACGTAGTACACTCTATTAGCGTTTCTAGAAGATATTTAATATATATATAATAAGAAGATAGTGTATAGTATACACCCGGGAAATAGTATCTATTAAATCTCTATATAGAGCGTGTAGGAACTCCTATATATTGACGTGGTTATCTATAAATAGGTTGGGTGCCTCCCCGCAAATATATTTCTATCCTTCTTATATACGTTATAGCTTATACTATACTAGCGGTGGAAGTGATAATATAACTAGCTCTTAATAGTGTTTTTCTATTTATAATTACGTCTCTCTATACGCTTAAATAACTATAAGTATCTATATATATACAGACTAAGAGAAATTAATTCTCAATATACAGGTTATTTATTAGCCTATACTATAATTAATTTAGCTAAATAAACCGCCCACTAACGCCCTATATCCTAGAATAACTAGTGGGCATACAAATAAATCTCAGAAATAACTAAAAACCTAAGAATATAGTGGTGTACTCCTCCCTATTCTTTATTCACAACTTACTATATCATTTCGTGATAGGGGCGTTCTAGAAAAGGCTATCCTAGAAGATTTGCGTAGAGAAGACACACCCTATAGCCCTAATACTATATAAAGTAAATACCACTCTATAGTTTGAAAAACACGCCCACTTATCCCTATTCTATTCAGATTCTGATCCCATTCTTATATTCACTAAGTCTCCCTAGACTCCATATAAGGCACGCGTTAGTCTAGGACGTAGTCTTCGTAGCCAGTCCTAGTGGATAGCTTCCTTCTTTGAGGCGTCGTCCTAGTCTATAGTTTCATAGCGCGAGCCTCTAAGTTCCGAGATACCGCACCTAGCTCTCTCTATATCCTCTAGTGGCTAGTGTTGTCCGTGCCGAAGGTAAAGAGTGATATGAGTGCGGCTTGATAGACTAATGTGGTTCTCCTTAACGGCCGTCGTTCTAGCCTGGTAATAGGAGATCTTTCTCTTTTTCCGTAAGGGCTTATGGCCTAGTAGACTAGTTATCTCCGTATCTACCTAAGCCTAGCGTTGTCGCTTATAGGAGGGTTATACTATAGTATAAAAATGGTAAAAAGCGAGTTTATTTTACGTGAATAGACCAAGTAGCTTAGGCCAATTTATAAAGACGCAGAGATAGTCCGGCCGCAACAGTCTACTATATTCTAGCTCTAATAATGTAACCTATCACTTTAATAGTATAGTATAATAGTCCAATCTATAATTGATTAGGCTAACCTCCTTAGTGAGGATATACACGAAGTGATAGTGCCAAATATGAGTACCTTGCCCGGCTAGCTAATATAAAGCTCCTCGCACCGCTATATTATGCTTTAATAGGCTAGCCCGGCGTAGAAAAGGCGACTTTGATATAGTGAGACTATTATACCCACAGCATATATAGTTATATCGCTAAGCTAGCGTTATTTGACTATATACAAAAGTGTGGCTTATAGAGGCGCTTGAGTGATCAACCTAAGCCTCAATTCAATAGCTCGCCTATAAATCTGTTAATGTGTAACTTTGTAATCGATTAAGCTTCGGTGCAAACTATAATCAATTCACGTGTCTAGAAATAGTCCCGTTTTGAACGCCCCTAGCCGAAGCGTCCTTAGCTTTAGCCTTGCTATTTAATTTCATAAGGGCAAAATAACCTAGTCACCTAGGCCGCCTTACCTGTATCTTTTCAAAGATTTATAATACTATATATACTTAATAATCCTACCCCTGCCATAGACTAACCTATACTAGGGCGCTAGTATTAGAATATATCCACTATAGCGTTAACTAGTAACAAAAAGCGTATATAGCGGAGACAGGAATATCAGGATATATTAGTAGCTTATATCTATAAGGAGCGTAGGCCGGGTATACGTGAAGACATAAGAGGCTGATAACGAGTCGTAGATAAAGGACTAGAGCTTAAAGTCCCCCTGAATCTAGTTCGCTTACAGCCCTACCCCAAAGACGGTTATATATGGTCCGTTATAGAAGGATTCGAGCATCTATTAGTAATAAACTTAAGCAGCGGATCGGTCAGCGTATATAATAGTATTATCACTAGCTTAGGCCGTTCTATTAAGGCCGTCAACCTAAGGTCTCTAGTGCTAGACTATAAAGACTTAGGCTCTGATCAAGCCTTAAAGACACTTCCTCTACCTATAAGCACTATTAGATATATCCCGGGCGAAGTGCTAATAGTAAATTACTAATAATAATATAAGTTATTATAGAACCCGGTTCTATAGGCTAAAGACAGATTATTCACTACCACTATTAGACGCCTTAAGTATAAGAACAAGGAGCTCGCTAATAAGCTTGATTAGGCGTAGTTATACTCTGATATATTACTAGGAAAGGTTGAGGAATAGGAGACATAGGCCTAGGTAATAGAAGAGTAGCTTATAGAGAGCTAAAGCCTAGTGAATTAGCTAGACAAAGAGTTATGATATATATAGGGTGGAATGGCTAAGGCGGTGAAGCTACTATAGACTTTCCGGGGCTATAATAAATCGTAGTTATGCTAGAGTAAAGACCTATTTCAGGACGGAATATAGTCACTAAGTCTAGCATAATAAGTGTTTACAATACTATTAAGCAGAAATAGTTAGAATACTATACTATATTAAAATCATATCCCTTAGTTTCAGTATAGTATAGTCACTTAAAGCGATATTCTATTCTACGTTCGAGAAAACGGACCAAAGAGATATATAGCCGGAACTAAAAGACGGCCTATATCGATCTAGCTAGATTGATAAAGGGATTAGTCTTCTATAGTCTTTAGGACGTATATATAGATTATAATATTCATAACTCAGCCACTATTTCTCTACCACTATCTAATAGCTAAATAGCAACATATATAGTACACTATATATTCTATCTATAAGTCTGCTAAGGAAACTTGATATTATAGTGGCTGATCTTACTAAGAATATTAACTAATATCTTTAGCTTCTCACCTTTTAATTTAGCAAAAAGAGCGTTCTAGGTCAAATTAGTCCGGTTCCTAGCCCTCCTTGGAGTAGAGACTTACCTAGCATATATTATCTAAAGGTGTGCTTATTAGCTATACCGGTAGATTCTCCGCCTAGGAACTCTAAGGGTTAAGCGGACTTATTTACTTCCGAAGTCTGGTTATAATCTTAGATAGTGTAAATAACTTCAGCGTAGCAGTATTTATGTCCGCTGTATTAATTATATAACTATAATTAACGTCTGCTAAGAGATAGAGAACGGAATAATATAAGTATATATACGGACTCTGTTAATCTGAATATCAGGAACTAGAGTAGTATATACCAATCTTCACACTCCCAGAATCGGTTAGAAAGATAGTCTTGTACGTAAGAGAGGCTAGGGCTTAGCTTAAGTCGTGGAGGTGTCAAATACCCTAGATAATCTAGAGTGTGTGAGCTATAACACTTATATTCTAATAGCAAAAAGCTGACTTCAAAACTAACTAGCCACACTATTAAGATAAGCTCTACTTCCCGGATCAAGTACTTAGACCTAATTATCTATACTAATAATAGCTTTATAGGTTCCCACACTAAAAAGGTCAACCGTTTATAGTGGTAATAGTATAGAAGGCGAAGGAAGCTAGGATATAAATAACGGCTAATAGTGTTAATAAGGGAGTTAGTCACTATGCCTACCTCTAGTTACTAAATATAGACTAGGTCCTCTTTACTATGATAGTGCTGACAAAGAAATATATACCTTTTAGGGAAGATCTTGATACCCTTCTCATAGTCTGCCTAGGGGTCCTCATAAAAAAAGGGAATATTAGAAGAATATATCTATTTGTCCCCGCTACTAATAAGGCGGGGTCTACGCCGAACTAATTTAGCTATTATCTTGTGTTCAGGAGATAGCCGGCTCCTAGGAATATTAGTCTTAGTGGCGGCCGCAATAGCGGCTTAGTTAGGCGCTATAGGAAAGAAGAAGGTCCGCGGTCACAGGTCGTTACTAGCAGCTATTACGGCCCACAGCGAGGGTACTATACTTCTCACGTTAAAGATTGACCATTTTTCAGGGCGATATTTTATAACTAGTTATTTTCTAGCAACTTCTAGCATCTAAGAGATATGTCTATCCAAATAGGCTAACGAGATTAGGGAAACGGGCGATTCCTAGTGTATAGTTACATAATCTATAATGAATTAAGGACCAGAATTAAGGACTAGCCCTAGGAATAGATAATATGTTTAATTATAAAAGGGATATTCCTACTCACTAATATCTGTATAGACCTCTCTCCACTATATACCACTAAATAATTGATTTTCATTTTCAACTTGACTTTGAACATAACAATTTTGCTTATATCTATGAACTCCGTGCAAATCCGGGGTCTTAAGATACAAGGGGTTCCTAGGAGATTATTTTCTCAAATTGGCCTTGTTCCCAGGAGCGATAAGCCCCGGATTGCTCTAAGCTGTCCTGGGAACTTTTGTTCTAGCTATCATATGCCCCTCTTACTAGGGAGTGAAGGTTCGGGAGGTGCGTGGGATTTACCACTACGCCATCTGGTCAGAAAGGCACAATGTTTGGTCAGCGATCAAACACCCAAGATTTACACACGCTTGACATGAGGCTTGCTACTAATCTACTCGGCTGATGTCAACTGATTCTTGTTCGGAAACCCTTGCCCGATCGCAACGGGGGATCCTCCTGATTACAACATCCACGATGCCAGGCTCACTAGTGACCACGTGTCTACGAAGAAAATGGAAGGGTCTCTTTTGTACGTGCTTAAAACGTGGACTGGATGATTCTGGTCAAAGATCAATCGCAGAAACCAGGTTGCTGTTCCCAGACTTTGATTCACGCTCAGGTTCGGTCAATATGTATTCTGGAACGATTTGCACGGACTCAACAGGAACCAGGACATGAAACTGGCACGATAGCGATTTTTTTTTTTTACGTAAACAATTGTCAAAACATATTTCAAAAACAGGAAATGAGCTATCCCAATATTGCTGGTTTCTGGGCGGGGAAGCTTCCATTTTCAGGGAGGCTATTCTAATCTAATGCAACGACACCGCCTGGATGCCCGGCTGTGTCCCGTTTATCACCATTGCTACACCCCTCCGTATCGGCTCCATCTTCAGCAGACTCGGCTTGCTTGATAAGGATATTGAACATTGCTTCGAACGAGTTGCAGCCTTGATCGTCCAAAGGTTCTTGACGTTTCAGGAGGTAGTCGGTCATAAGCCCGAGTTTTTGGTTTACCCCGTAGAGAAGTTCGGTCACCCGCACGCTTTCTTTCAGGTCGGTTTCTTGCTCCACCAGAGAATGCCGAATTCTAGCCAGCTCCTGCTCGTACCTAGAGGCGGCACACTCGGCCTCAGTCGCTCGTGCGTTCAGTGATGCGATGGTTCGAAGTATCTCCTGAACTCAGTCAGCCGACGCTCCTTGCGCAAAGATGGATGCATACCCAGACTTCCATAACAGCTTTTAAAGAGCGACGGAAGAAGTTGGCATGCGAATATAAATGGAGAGGCTTAGCAAGTCAGCAGTCTTACGTCTGGACAGGCAGGGTGCTACTCATATAGTTCTAGCTTGAAATCCCGAGCTTTGCTTCTTTGATACGTACACGAGGAGGCTTGATGGGCGTTCGTTGATCCCATATCACGGTGATCAACCTGACCAGTGCACCGAGAGGAGGGAATATCGACAGATGTATTGACCAGGGACAGGCTATGAAAATGTGCGCAGAGATTCAAAGATGAGATTCAAAGATTAATAAAAACGGTCATTGTTCATATATTGCACTAGTGTCCAGGATGCACGAAGGTCCACGGACTATGTCAATAATTCACGCGCTCTTCTATTCCAGTGACTTGAAATCGTTCAAAAAAATCCTCCGTGATCACATAGTGTGGAAGCCACAATATAAATCAAGTAAGATCTCTGGCCAAAGTGATGTGAGGTTCTTGTTTTAGATTTTGCTATTTCTTTACGCTTTTCCAATTCCTCGCAAAAATGCCTCGGAAAATAAAATTGGCGAAAGACCAATAGAGAGACAGCAATTCAAAGTGGCTTAATAAATCCGACATGATACATGTACTTTCGTGCAAAGAATGCTTTGGGCTGGGTCTCCGTCAATATAATCAATTTTGTTCAGGATGGTTCACCTGTATTTTGATTATGGTATTTTAGTTTCTGTACATACCAATAGTTCAACTTCCAGCAAGAGATGATCAAAGAATCCCGTTACTTCAAAATGCCTCTCAAATTTGCCCCGTATATATCAAGCGCTCGAGTTCCCCAAGGCCGCTACTTTTCGTCCATCTCGTGTTTTTCTGGATCAAACCCTCGCTCAAGTAACGTGTATGGTCTAGAGAACCAACGAGCAAAGTCAACACAGGGACTTTCTACTTATTCGTTTTTAGTTCCCGCTACAGTAATAAACACCAAGAGTGTTCCTGTGAACGATCTCTCCGAATATGAATTCGTCCTAGGAACTAGATTCGCTTCCGTTATAGATAAAACTATTCAGCTACTAGAGAGTAAAAGTGCAAAAGGCTTACTGCTAGATGGCTTTTAAAGATAGTATCAATAGGGTATTTGCTTAAGCGTGCCAATACATATGCACGTGCAAGTTATACTACTTATTTTGAATTTCAGAATTACCCGAAGCCCTTAGTAATTAATCTCTTATCTTGAAATTGCTTGCTCTGGCTAATTCGTTGAGTGTAATAATGAGACGGAAGACTTCAAAAAACAAATAACTTAGGTGAAGGAATTACTTACAAGCTAAAACCCTTTGCACGCTCATATTTTGATCATGGCACCGAGCCTCTTTATTCTTCTGGTAGTGGCGGGAATTCGGGTATCGATGACCAGCAGCAGTCGATTTCCTCTTGGAAACATGATCAGCTCCGACAGCTGTATCGTATATTCTTGCCAGCATAAACGCAGTACAATTTTACGCTCCTGAGATAGGACGGGGTATCAATATTCCCGATACTGAACGGGAGCCGGATGCCGTGGATTTTGTGTCCCCCGGATGTTGATGCCAGCTGTGTAATTGAACATCGCACAGCTCGAGGCATTAGTCACGTACAAGTAGGGGCCCTTTTGAGAACCTATGGTTGAACTAGAACTAAAAAGTGCTAACATTTCTCTTGGTTAAAGATAGTTCCAGCATGAAGATTCCTGAAGTTTCATGATAACTTGCACCAGTTGAAATAGACCATGTCAACCTTCATGTTGGCGAAGCTACGTTTAAGGTGGGGCTTTTGCTTCTGCAGAGAGCACGAAAAACTGCTGGCCGTGCATGTTCGCTTCTTAGTACATTATATACTTATCAATTTTGTCACGATATTGACTACCGTCGAAACTATGCTAAGATACGCGTGTGGTCAGCCACCATCCTACTTACCTGCTGGCGTGTGGCTAAAATACAGTTTGTAGTCGGGTGGGTGTTCGGGTGAGAATAGGGTGAGCGCCGCGTCGCGCGACCCGGTGATTAGGGTGTGTGCACAATTGTTGGAATATCCGGTTGCTGAGATAATAGTGAGGCGGGAATCACGTGCATACATTTACCTACCTCTCACTTCACTTGTATCTTAGACATGCAACACTACACACAATCAACTCCCCTCAATAACATGAACATTGAAGCATCACTTAATAAACCAACAACAATAGACAGGGTGAGAATGGGGTGAGACCCTTTCCCCGCGGCCGAAGCGAACGAAAGTGAAAACAAAACATTGTCTTCTAAATTTGCAGGTCAGTCCTCATTGTCGTCTTACTATTAGCCTGTCATCTAATTTTGGTATACAGACTCAGCTAAAGTAGAGGACAGGATTCTGCAAGATTCCAGTACCACTGTGTCCACTACCACTAAGGAGCATCTCAATACAACAACCAACGAACATCCTTTGAGCCCTATAGATGAAAAGAACCGTGATCCCCCATCTGGACTACTGTCTGGCGATGTTGCCTCATCAATTGGCGATGTCGAAGTTGGGCCAGATAAGCTTAGACTCAAGTCGCCAGTTTGCACGAACAGTGAAAAAATACCCCCCCAGGAATGTGGTGGCCACTCGATTGCAGAACGCTGCCGGAGTATTCAAGTTGAGACAAACGACGAAGTAGTAACCGATGCTGAGAACGAGCTTCCACATAACGAAATCGAAATCCCGTCGGCATCATGTGAACCTAATCGAATCAGGTCATCAGGGCGTCCCATCTCTATCTCACCTATACTACAGCGTGATGAGGGGCAGTCAACATGCAACCGAGCCGATACAGATGCAAATTTTCCTTAAGTGTCGGAGCTTCAATCTGTCGTCATCACCAATTCACCTTCCATAGAGCGAGACATGAGGGAAATCGCACCGTCAGCCCCAACGGCCCGTCCAAAAAGAAAGCGAGGCCCATCCGGGTCGTCACATGATGACAGCTGCAGCGACGGCTCTAGTGACGCGGATGACGCGGACTACGTCAGCGAGAGCTCTATTTTATCCCGCCGATCCAAAGGAGCAGGGCGGACGACTGTACAAAATTTCTCCTATTCATCTACGACCTAAAGAAAACCCCCATCGCAAAGTCCCCTCACGACGCAGCGTTTCTCGGGCCTCAAAAAACGAGGAGTCCCACCGCCAAGTGCCGAGGGATCGACGTCCCATATCTAGTCTATCCGACATGGAGACAATTCCCATTCGAGGTTTCCTGACACGTGAGATACTTCTGTCGAAGGTCATGTATTCCATTACCTTTGAGGAGCGAAAAGAGCACACCTGCTTGCAGGAGCCTAGTGGGACTCCACCAGATTGTGAACGTGAAGCTCAGCGCAGAAAGCTACCCCAGCAGAAAAAGCCCCAGGTTGAAAAATCGATTAGGCCAGCTCATACTCTGTCTAAAGACGACAAGCTTTTGACCGAATTGAAGGAAGAGAAAAGACTAACGTGGAAACAAATCGGAGAATATTTTCCTAAAAGATCAGTGAGCTCACTACAGGTGCGGTATTCTACACGCCTTAAGAGCCGGTGTGGTAGAAAAGATGGTCTTTCAGCGACGAACGTCACGAACAAGGCGACCGAACCGTCATTAAGACAGCGATACGGTCCGCCTCGGCGCAGGCAAACTGTCGACCGTTACTCTCCAGTTTGAGATATCATCTTTGAGCTACTATGGGATACCTTGTCCATTCAATTCGACATTCATTTTATCTCAGACGCAGGGCTTGAACAGTACGACGTGGCGGCTATTTTTAGAGTCTCTCTTCAGAGCCACCGACGGTCATCCAGGCCCTGGACATCCTCTATTGTTCTTATACGCGATATAAATTGTTGTCATTTGCATATTCAAGTTTCATTCATATTTAGCGAGCGACTTCGATGCAGAGATCTAGATTGTTACCAGTGTAACACTGTCTCGAGAGCATAATCACACTTGATACCAAGCGGTCAAAGCCAGGTGGTAAGGCCAGCGTCTTCTAAGCATCCCGATCAGATATGATCTGTCCAGCTTATGGAACACTTCGTCCACATCGTCATGTCACCTGCTCAACACAAACTCAGTATCATAATAAACGCAAGTCGATTGGCAGTTTGATGACTCACAGGTCACCTTTTCTCAACTAGCTGAGATGAAGGCATTAAATGAGGCGGAGGTATATCATCGACATTATTTTCAGTGACTTTGTTCTGGATGTCTTCGAAGGTAGCAGGCAGCTCTTCTTTGGCCTTGCCACTTCCAGGGCAATTATGAGCCCCACCAGTCGTCTTGATCCATTGACCGCAGGCAGAGCATCGAACAGCCATGATGTATGGGGAATGTATAGTAGATAAAGGACTTGAACTCTTTAGAAATTTCGATGACAGGAATATTTAAAGCGGAGCAGACGCAGACAGGCCCTTTATATAGACAACCAGCGACGGTTCTGCCAAAGGATCCAGTCAACTGCTCAATTGCGCTCTCCAGTGTAGTGAGTTTTGCTTTGCGGCTGAGAACCAACCCCTCCTGACAAAACTACTTGATTCGTCTAGTCTCTGGCGGGCGTTACGCCCGCACGCTGCGCTCGTGCCTGGTCACAATCGGGCAGCCCCCGGAATATCGAAAAGCTGCACCATTATTGGGCGACTGCTGGATTTCTGCACGGGCCACGGGCGTCACGCCGCCTGGAAGTGATACGCGTGCATGTGCGTGCGGCACAGTCAATAATACCTTGAATTTATTGGATCGTCATATCCTGGTTGCACGAGCCGCAGACGTTGGTCCATGATTATTGAGCATCGCACAGGAGATCTGTTTGGCAGATCCGTTGCGGCTCTTGCCTCCGCGTTAGGTAAAGCGCTTGACGCAACGCACAAATACTTGAAATAAGGCGAAGCGACCCCTCCGAATTTGCGTTATGCCTCGTTTATCCCACCCATCTTCGCCACCATGATGAACCCATATGAAACAGACCCAGAGAAAATCCCCACAACTGACATGTACGCGGATGTTCCCCTTTATGGTCGATACTGCCCGAAACCTGATGACTTCCGCATTGATTTTCAGCATGTCAATTCCCAAACCACAGACTCCGTGAGATACTGGGCCTCGGTTATTAGACTTTGTACTGAGGATATCCGAATTTACCCTGCTGACGAGGGTGGCCGCGATGTTTTTGCTCTTGGGAGCGTGATCGTGAAATCCAGCCATCTCCACGCGCGCGAGGGTGCTACATGCATGGAGATCGACTTCTCGTACGCGGATGCAAATGAAATTCGGGCAATTGCTCTAGCAAAGACGGTTCTGAAGGGTGTCAGAGTTCCAGAGATCTACTTTGCGGGAAAGGTACTTACTCCTGTTTCTCATTGTCGGCCCAGTGACTCACGTCTGCTCAGATTAATAGTCGCCAAGTGCTCGTCCAAGAAAGGCTTCCGGGTGTTGGACTGTCTGTTGCATGGCCGTATCTCTCAAAGGACCAGAGGAAGTCCTACAAACAACAGGCCAGAGAGATACTCCGTCAACTTCACACTCTTAAACCTGCAGAGAAACTCCAAGCTCGCTCCCATGTGGTACCAGACCCCAACATACTCGTGAATGGTCGAATCAATCCGTTAGAAGGGGAAATCCTTTTTTCGAGCAAAAATCATGATCCAGACATGAGCTTCACGCATAACGATTTTACTGCATCTAATTGCATTGTTGACAATGGCACAGTTGTGGGGCTAATTGACTGGGAAATGGCCGGGTACTTTGGTTGGAAAACCGCGGAAGAAGTACACCGTCGGATCAGAACTCCACAACGAGAGCATTTCGTGAATGCCAATTTGAGAGAGGATGAGCTTCAGGATATTATGTTCTGGAATGATTTGTATGATATGGATGAATCGGAAAATTAAGCAAGGGAAATCGTGGATTCTCAAATCAGCTATTTTCAAGGTCTCGACCGGGGTGGAAGTAATAACTGTATCAGTGTCACCAATGCCTATTTTGACGGCCACATGTGGATTTACGACAATCCTGGGTGGCGCTCTTGGTATCTGCATAGCCATCACATTCTAAGATTGGCAGAAGAGCGGTAAACGATTTTATCTCTTGGATGAATCAGCCCTAAGTTGCCCGAGTGAATCGCTCGTTGTCACGTGATAAAAAATATGTCGCACGTGATTTTAATAAATAAAGACCCATGGCAGGTGTCACGTGCTGTTTCAGTCCCCACCCGTCTCCCTGCGACATAACAAACCACACCTCAGAATCTGATCTGAACTCTTTGGTGCACGTCTTATGGCAGCTGGCATTACTCCACCGGGGAGTGTTGAGCCTCCTCTTACACCGCCGCCAACGGCAGAGAAACCGTTGTCAAGGAGTGCCCAAAACGTAGTGAATTGTTTGCGACTCCATCGTTCAAGTCACCGGCCAAGATCTTGGTGGGAAGGTCGACTCGGACCAGACGATTATACACAGGTTTTGCGTGTACTGGATGCTGACGAATCTCTGCGAAACTACGTGGAAGACAAAATACGGTGAGTAATATCAACCTTCGCTATTTTCAGGCGGGTGTGCTCACATAGCGCAGGTACGACTACGACCCCTGCCGTCAGTGCTTGACAATCCGAATGCCAAGTCCTCTCCATGACACATTTTGCGCAAGAATAGTGGATGAAATATCTAGACAACTGAGGCAATTCCAACAGAACGACGGGCCCGCTGCCAATTTCGCGAAGGAGGTCGAGCACTTTGCCACCTCCCGGATCTTGATTCCCGAAGACACACAGGATGGAAAACAGACTTATTCCAGACGGGAACCAGATGCATCATTTGGGCATAACCAGGCACACTACCCCGGTGTAATCGTGGAGGTGTGCTATTCACAAAAAAGCCGACGTGTTTCCCACCTAGCTGATGAGTATATCTTGAACACTGATGGGAGCGTGAACGTCGTGGTTGGTCTCGACATCGATTACAAAGGGTCTAAGAAAGCGACTGTCACTGTATGGCGACCAGAATATGCCACAGTAGACGGCGTGGATGAGTTTCGGGCGACCGCTGTGATAGAAGCACAGGTACCGGCCCCTCCGCGGCAAAATATCTGATAGTCGGGAGCTGACAGGGGAGCAGCCATTTCGGACAGACTCTGGACTTCCAGCTGAGGGAACAGCGCTACGACTATCGCTCAGGGACTTCGCGACGGAGGAGCTCTCACGAGGACACGCGGGTCTCGACACACAAATTCTCATTACATCGAAGCAACTTTGTGATTTTCTTTCGAATGCCGAGGCAAGGCAACAGGTACAAATGCAACATCTGGGCTCAATCAATCGAATTCGACAGGGCGCTATAAAGCGTCGTCGACCTCAAACTCCCCCCGAACAGCCAAGCTCAGAAGACGAAGGATCTGTCGAGAGGAAAGGGGAAAGTAAACGTGCGCGTCGAAGTAGTGACTATCGTCCGAGCTCTTCGTCTGGGGACTCGAAGAGTGAGCTGCATTGAAACTAACGAAACCGCACCATTACACACCATCACAGACAAGCTTTCGAATAGAGCAACATATGAATGCGTGGAACATTATACATCATACCGGTATCCTGGCTTTGAAGATATCCTGACGAGTGTTCAAATTTTCAAATTGTTTGTGCTTGTTACAGGCATACGCTAGCTGGAAAAGGGACTACACACCGACTCTGGAAGAAGTTATGGGTGAAGCACGTATATACAATCTTGTCAAAAATGCGTAACGGTCAGCTGTAGCTGTAATTGTGTTTCTCTGGACAGTTGACCGTGACACGAGTTATTTCCACCATTGTGCTGGCGCGATGCGACATATGATGCTCATGGCTTGGGGAGTTGATTGCATAAGTGGACTAGGATACTTCGATGATCTCTCATGAAGACCTTTTCACATATTATAAAAAGCATATGTATCCTTTTTGTCGATGACATTCTAATTGACACTGATTCTCTGATCTCCGTATGTGGAAGGTCACCATTTCTAGCAGCTTCTATCTCCACAGTCGAAGCCTTCTATTCCGGCTCACCCCACTATGAGTTCTTTTAGTTTATTTTAAAAGTGAAGAACAAGCATTGAAAATCTCATGATCGGCATCATATTCCTTGTGTCAATTCATTTTCGAAATTCATCGTAATTACTTGAAGCCTGGGATACCACGCTCTAAGGTCAGCCTGTTGCAAGATTGGTCGCTTCCTCAAGGGAATTTTTTATCACAACACATTGGATAAAGTGGATAATCAAGTACTTGTGGTGGATTGACAACGAAAGTAAAATGGGCTGTTCTTGATTTGAAGGCAAGCCACCATGTCACGCTCGTTCGGATCTTAGTTGTTCCATGACCGGAACCCAGAGGTCGGGCATTAAAACATCCCACTTCCCATCTGCCCCGCTGTTGTGGCCACTTCACTTCTAC
Source organism: Penicillium sp. G339 (assembly GCA_027569595.1). Taxonomy (NCBI): domain Eukaryota; kingdom Fungi; phylum Ascomycota; class Eurotiomycetes; order Eurotiales; family Aspergillaceae; genus Penicillium; species Penicillium sp. G339. The sequence continues at coordinate 146,372 of JAPDFJ010000049.1, read as the reverse complement.
TTACACCATTGCCTTCATGGTCATTAGGACCGAATCCGCTTGATTACAGGTGATATCCCGTTGGTCTTCGGGCTCGAGATTTCGGTAGTTAACAGTTTTTCTGCTCTTCAGTGCGCTCACGTTACCACGCTCAGCTCCGTCATGCCGAACGAGATCCCACCCGAAGCCAAGCCAAAACTAGAAGAACTAGCAGCATGGGTTTCCCAGAGCGCAAAGATGAGAGGGACGAAACCCGAACTTTTGGAATGTGTGGACGACCATCGGAAAGAAAAAGCGCGACCGTTACTGGAGTCCCTAGGTTATGCTGAACAGGTAAAGATGACTTTCCTCCTCAGAATGTCAATCTGAAAGCTTGGCTAATTGAGTCAGAAACATGAAGCTCTATTGTTGCGAATATGCGGAAAAGCTTCTATCACAAAACCTCCGAAAGATCCTCGAAGGTTATTATTTTTCCCTCTGTCTGGAGAAAATGTACATGTCGCTGGCGAAATCCTTAAACCAGGGACCTTCATTGAGCTCACAAAGACTTTGGAACTTGAAGTACAACTTGATTGTATGATTATTATCCTTCTACCCTAACTCGTATCGCAGAAATGTTGAGAATCTTATTCTCTATTCGATTTCGTGAAACGTATAACTTTTATCTTTATTGTGCATTCTTACCAAGTGCTAAACATAGAACACGTCTGTATACTAGCCTCTGTCTATAAACTGGAACGAACATTATTCAAAGTCAGTAAAGCTGCGTCATATGCTCGACGCAATATGTCCAGATGAGACCATGTGAAGCTGTACTAGTCTAGAGACCGAAAGACTTAATTTAAAACTCGTTTAACGCACACAGGTCATTGAGACTGGGCTGTGGGTTGAGGAGTTGGTAAATACACTAGAATAGGACTGAACAACGTATTGCTTGCAAATATGTTGAAATGCGCTGTCCATTAATCTGTCTCCGTTGATATGATGTCAGATGGACCCGAGGAGTCGAGCTCTGCCATCCGTTCTGCTGTACTGTCGAGAGATCCCAGGAAGTCAAACCCTGCTGTCCGTCCTGCCGTGTTCTTGAGCGGGTTTGAGAAGACACTGAACAGCGCTTCACTTGCAAATGGGTCGAACTCGAGCGAATCTGAGAAGACGCTGAACAGTGTATCGCTTGCAAATGGGTCGAACTCGAGTGGATCTGACGAGACGTTGAACAACGCATCGCTTGCAAATGGGTCAAACTCGAGTGGATCTGACGACACGCTGAACAACGCATCGCTTGCAAATGGGTTGAAATCGAGTGTATTGGAGGAGACGCTAAGCAGTGCATTGCCATTGAGCTGAGGGTCGCATCTATTTGGATTTGCAAGAGGTATATTTAAAGCTGAGATTGCACTATTATTCCCCGTATGTTCTGGAGATTATATGACTAGATTAGTAAATCGTGAGGCAGAAAGGCCCCAGGAAGTATCCTGGTCAACATGCCGGACTCATTGTACGAACATACCAGGTAAGCCGTCAAGATCTTCAACGTGCGCTAATATAGACTGGTTTGGGTTTTCATTTAATTCTGAGGGATACCCGCCCGAGATACAATCTTTGTTCTGAGCATCCGGAACGAAACTCCGTGGATCATTGTATGTAGTCATTTGCCCTGGCAACAAGGTACTTGAAGAATTGATAGCATCAAAATCTCTAGAATTATCGCATAGAGTTGATGCAACTGATGATGTTCGAGATTGGTAGGTTTGTGAATCAACATTTGATTCGGGGACGAAACTCGCAGAATGATTTTCTCTGTCTGCATGGAATGATGCTCCCCTGGGATTGTCGGGGAGTGGGCTTACAGCAAATCGATTAATCTGCGACGCCCTTTGAAGATATTGCGAGGAAGCACTAGGAGCTGTGCGTTGGGATTTTTGGCCATGTTTTCCACGGATGTCTTTTTCAAAACATTAATCCACTGGATGGCAATTGAATAGGTTCACATACCGTGTTCATTCTGCTTTCGCTTCCTTCCGTTTCGGCGTCGTCGGCCTGATTTTGTGAGAGTCCTCCTCTCCACTCCTAATGTCTGAAATTGTGCCAGGATATTGCTGATATATAGTCCCAGCTCATTCAGTTTATATCTTTTCACAGCATTATCGATCCCAGGAAACTGTTCAATAACCGAACGTCGTCGACTAATATGTCTAAACTCAAATTAGAAGTGCGCAGTTGAGCATCGGCAGATGACTCACGCATTCTCAGTTGCTTCCGGAGGAAGCGCAAGCAAGTAGCCAACACCGCCACAATTTGTACACATGACATTATACTTTCGACCCACTTGGACATACTCGTCGACCTGGGATTGAAGTCTCTCTGTCTCGTAGTCCCTTAATAGGCCCTGTTTAATAATGTCTTCAGTGAGTTCTTTAGCAGCATTCCGACACCAACGGTCGCCTGTATGATATCCAAGCGCCACGGCCGCCAAGTAAAAGTTGCGTAGTTGGAATCGTCGATAGATTCTGGAGATTTCGTGATCCTTACTGTGATGCAAATCGTAGAAAGCGCCTACCAACCCATTCGTATATTCTTTGTACCCTTGGCCCATTTGGACAAAGAAAGCATCGGGGTTTCCGGCACATTTTTCCCAGAACTCTTCGAGCCAGGATGGCATTGAAAAGTTTTTGTTCCTGCTGGTCTTTCTCCCGCAAGACTCGTTTGGTTGGGTATCGGAAAGCTGCTCACTGTCCCTTGGAGAGGCACTGGGGAAACGTTTGGCCTTGTTCGGATGCGGATTATCGATGGGAGGGGCGGTGGAGGACTGGGGGTTCTCTGATCGTTGCGCATTGCCATCGTCAAGAGTGTCGACGGAAGAACCAATATCTTTTGGTTGTGCACTGACTTTTGAAGGATCGTGGGACAATCGAAAATGGCTGTTATCTATGTGTTGATCAATCAGGCTCAGGAGCCTGGTAACAGCCGTCCACTTCGAAGCTGGCAACTGGCAGAAGTAGCTATTGCGTTCTTGAATAGATAGTTTCGTTTCGATGGTATTGAGAGTGTCAGAAAGTTGAGTAAAGATCCTATCGAGTTCCGCTTCAATTTGCTCTGTTATGTTGCCCATATTCTCCATGGATGGATGGGAAGAGTGGACATCGTCCCTCTGCAAGAACCCTCTTTTCCGACCGCTACCTCTTAGCGCCAGAAAATACATGTGCGAGCGCAGGGGCCAGCACGACGGGGCCAGATTTGAACCGTCACGCGTATATTCTTATCACTAGTACATCCCCCCCCCCAACCCATTCTCCTGAGATTTTCTTTCTTTGCATCATTTCTAAACTACCTATCATCTTTCTCACCTATCCATTTACTTTCGCTAGTCTGGTATTAAGCGCTTTGGAACCACCAAGCGCCAGGTCCTGATCAATTCATCGAAATATCGACTTGAATGATGGCCAGATCGAAGTTCAATACACATTGTCTATGTCTAAAGGCGATGGTGAGGAAGGAAGTGAAGGCCCCTGGCCAAGGCTGTATGCAAAGACCAAATTCGCAGAGCATTGACAATGATTTGGCAGGAGGGTGGGGGCCGGGGAAGGAAGGGTGCCTTAACATGAAAATTGCGGGTTTAAGACACCCCCCCCCAATTCTTCCCCACTTAATTAAACCTCACTTGATCTACTGTGGGTCAGCTCTTCTTGACTCTTTTATTCCTTCTTACCTTTCCCGTCTATTCGTTTTCTACATTGTCGGGGCCCGCCTTGCTTCCTACCGTGTATTTCCACCCCTCCGATCCCCCGTCGTGAAAAATTACGAGGCTCCCGAAGGCAACCTTCGTCCAGCGCCCGGGACGGTGCGCAATCATGCATATGACTAACCAAATTTGGCAGGTAAATAAAGTGTGCATGGTGTACTAGAAAGTAGCTCACTGAAGTGAGATTTCGAGGTGGCTATCATGTACACTCTCAATCGTCCTTATTTTGTGATTGTACAGTATTCACAGCCAATTATCAAGCTCGACCTACGGTAAAGAGGCATCTTACGTCACCAACTACGTCTCAGGAGATCCAACCTAGGGCCCTAGGTCAAGTTGTCTCAACCAACAGGCTTTGACTTTGCATTTCTGGCTCACTTGAGCTGAATCGTAAATGGAGAGCTTACATACGAGACCTTTCTCACAGCGAGATTTCTAGTACGTTTTTATTATGACCCTCAAAATGGATTATTAATTGAGATCATCACAAAGGCCACAAGAACTCTCATGTTGTAAATACAACGATTGGATGGCCAAACCGTTAGTAGGCAATACGCAGTGGCTGCTTGTTGCGTGGGAAATTGGAAAAGAAGGAGTTTTCTAAGAGATTGGACCTTGAAAAGCCAAGGAATATTAGCATCTTTGGCTGGGAGCATTCAATTTTGGATCTAATGACCCCTAGGATAAATGGGGCTCAATAATTTTAAAAAGCGCTCATGGGAAGTACGACGACTGCGGAGTTATCGCAGTTCGTACACATTTCTTAATACTGGAAATGATAAATAAAAAGATAACACACGACTCTTTTTTCCATTTCAGCAGGAGCTTATGCGAGCCCACGGAAATCTACTGAAGCTCGTTCCAAGCCATTCCAACAATGTTTTCTTTCCTCGACGGTATGTGTTGGCAGAGGGAGAGAAGAGAAGGTAGCGATGCTCTGAACAATATCTAACTAGATAACAGAGGGACTGGTGATCAAACGCAACAATTATGCGCCAATATTTGTCCCTCTTTTGCTTACGAATGAATGGGTGGTTGCACATGGGAAACACAACCTCATTGCAACAATACCTCAGATAGACTCCGCCATCAATGCCATCGACTCTCTTCGTTCGGAAGGCCAGCATGAATTGCACCAAATACCGGAAACGCTCCGTCATCATATACGAGAGGATAAATTCTTTGACAGTGCCCTCGGCAGATATATTCAGTGTGCGGTTTTGGTTGGTCATGAGATCAGTGCCCGGAAATTTTTCCAAGGATCAGACGCTAGATGGGATGGGGAAACGCCGATGAAATTGATAGATATTCAGTGCCTGGAAAACAGAAGCCGACATGGCCACCCAACTGTCAAAGTAAAGGTTGCCTACGGAAGATTTCCGATCGAAGTGTCCAAGAGCGTTGCCGAACTACCGCAACTGTTCTTCTAGTCAGAACTTTGATTTGTCAGATTTTTAGAGATCGATTTGAGTTAGACTGCAAATTTTATGGATATAAGACTAATGGAGCCTGACTTTATTGAGTAAGTGATACCTTTTTTGCCAGAAGCCAATGTGCATCATCCAACATATCCAGTCACTAATAACTTTAAATAACTTGAAGAGTGACATTGGCAAGTGAGGCCTAAATCGCGCGTCATATTAACGAGTAAACCAATGGAACTGGATATTATTTATGGGGGCTTTCTGGCACGATTGAATAGAAGGTAGTCTTAGCTTGCAGAAAACTCCATGACGAAAAGCGATATCGGTTAAAAAGTGCAGTTCCGCCGTCCTGCCTAGTCACCAGAGCCATGCAAAGCGTATTGGAAGTCCAATTCTGCCCGCCCGCACAATATACATGAAAGCGGGTGTGTCCATCCTGTGTCTACCGGCTATAGGACGAAGAAGTGTTCGCACGTATCCGGAGCACAACAATAAGTCTAAGGCACCTCCAAAGCGATGTCGTTTATTTATGACGAAAAGTTTGTGCCATACAGTCATTGTCAATATGTGGACACTCATGTGCGCATTTGGTGTATGTTCTTAACACTCTTCGAACAGCTATATCGTTATCCTAACTTCAACTGCTAGTCCAAGGAATGGACCAACCCTCACTTTCAATCGACTACAAGGCTGTCCGTGCCTACATGATGTCCGTGAATGCCTCTATTGCAAGCCCATACTTTTGCGATAATTTTCCAGCACATTCTGAATGCGCGGCAGATGTGATTTCGGGCACTCCAAGCATCGATACGCAAGACGAAGAGTCTACAGACACGGAATATATGATCACCATAATTAGTCTTTTGGTTATTGGTTTTCAACCTCCGGTCCACTTGTGTCTCGCAATTCAACGAGCATTATACGCGAGGCATGATTTACTGAATCATGTGATGGATCATGATGAGATAGGCCCAGTCTTGACAACCCGCCTAGAGCAACTTGGTCAACTTCTTCAGGTTGGTGACGGAGGAAGATTGAGAAGAATTGACAGTGGTTAGTTCGCAGCGAAATTGTTCGTCAGCCCCGTGGAGTGAGGATCGGATTCCTGATGCTACCAATAGTATGGTTCACTCGCAGTCTATCCCTTAGAGGTTTTTCAGCCTTGGAATCTATGCTAGACTTTCGCGACTGAATCAAAATGCAGATAGGAGAATGTATTTAATTCGACGTTGTTGTGGGATCGGACATACACGGGTTTCGGTCCAATCGACCCCTCTCCCATTATACGTATTATCGAATTTGCGCCCTCCGAGAATATCATAAAAGCCCACATTGTCCCTTTCCGTAGTGTCGCCTTTACTATATGCTTTCACGCCGATTTCTCCATCCTTCTCGAATATTGGGCTAACCCCAAGAAGTTAGCCTCTAGTGTCGCGTAAGCATGACTACAACGGAATGCGGGTTCCTCAGCGACTCGCAAAATTACACAATGGAGTTTCTGGGATACTCCAAGCTGCAAGCCTGCCTGGCACCTCAATCTATGGTAGCCGCAGTGACAAGATCCCTTCGACAACGACCTAACATTACGGAGGGACGCGTTATATACGGAAGAGGAGACCGCAAGGCATGCGAAGACTTTTTAGAGTATGGGATAGATGGCAGTGACGCTGTATGTCGCCGAAAATAGCGCCCCGGGAAAATGCTAATCTGGACCGAAGCTGAACAGAAAAATAAGAGAGGTGATAGGAACGCCAGCCTTCCCTCTTCAGCAGGGCCCGATTATCATTCACGCACCCGAGGCAATGGCTACTTGGGGACTGAATGCCGCCCATCCCACTCGAGGCGGAGTTTCAATCTTCCGAACACTTTCAAGCGAAACCGATAAATATGTATCCATGACGCTGTACCCTGCCTCCCATCACCTTTCAAGTAACGAGTTCTTCAACGGAGAGAGAGCTTCACGAGAGCTGAAGTTGCGGCCGCATGAGATACTTGTCGTGCAGGGTGCTCTGAGGATGGAGATATCACTCCCGGCCGAGGTTTGGCTAGTTTGGCAAGGCTACTCAGAGCTCCCGTGGGGACTAGACCCACATTCCTCAGAGGCATTTCCCTTCATGAGGGTTTAGACTCTGTGATCTAGACCTTCGTGCCCTAAGACGCTTATGACCGATAATTAGCTGTCTGTCTGTGCGCTTGAGCAAAGTGAATTACCCGATGAAATCTCAGATAGCTGTTGGTACTGATGTCTCACCAAATTCAGGCTTTGCGCTATTTGCCTTATGTTCGCCAAATGTCCATGCTGTAGCGCCTCGACTGCTTTGGCCTCTTCAGCCATAGATAGTTGGCGGAATAATGGCAGTACCGGTATAAAGCACAGTGCAATCCCGGGCCCAAATTTCCCCTCAAAACGTAAGAGCTTCCGGCCATGTTGGAGCGACTTCGCGGTGCTGGGTCTCTCGGGCAATCCTTGTTGCTGGATGAACAAAGACATGGTTCCCAAGCCGTGTGAGCCTGTGCATAGTCTTGGCTGGCTTCTCCCAGTTTCGTGAAGCCACCTTTGCTCCCAGTGAGCTAGTTCTGTCCAGCGATGAATCTCCCGGAGCGCCACTACCCAGCGACTGCTATTCGCCCCCCCTGCTATGAGCGCTGCAGCGTGTTGATCCACCCATGGGCCCGCGCCTCGTTCTAAAATGACAGACGAGAGATCCAAGCGAAGAAAATGTAGGAGATTCTCTAGTTGTGTCGATAAGCCCTCGACGAGACGTTCTGCCGTAGATTGTGCCATGACGCAGTGTCCTAGTAGGTAGCTCGCAGAAACTTAGTTGGATACCCCTAAATTAGACTGTTGGAAAAAGCTGCTGACTGTCGCCTGCCGAGATTGGAATGATCGGTGCAAATGGAAAAAGCACACAATCACAAAGTTGAGACTGCTCTGAAGCCAATAGGATGCACCAGATCCATGCTCAGCCTAGGTCGGACCAAACATAAATTTCGCCAATCCCTTCGTATTTGCATGATCCAATTTCTATTTACGGCAAGGCACCTCTTGACCTCATTGTTGGATATTGAGCCACAGACATGAAACTATGGTCATATTTTGCTTGCTTCGGCCTCCCGAAGGTATGAATCATGCGTCTCCACCACTGAGCGGATGCTAACACATTCCAAGACCAGCCAACGTTCTGAGAAACAAAGCACGATGTCCGCTCAAAGTCGTGTCATGAGTTCTCATGACACGGGACAGTTCCCAAGGCTGGGAAATGCCAGTTCCGCTTCACTCGCAACCACACCAATACCGAACGAATACCAAAAGATTGAGACAATGCGTCTGCAGCATACAGGTCACACGGATGGGAAAGTGATTAAAGTGCGAGCTATCCATCACAATGTGGGGAAAAGTAACGGAAAGCCTTTTTCTACTGTCGAAGTGGTTCTCCTGCTGGACGGTCATCAAGTCAAACATACTACGATGAGATACCCCGAGGTTAAAGACATGATAGGGGGCAATGATGAACTGAAAAAATTTGGTTCCGCTCTTGAGGATTCTGTACTATGACTCTGTACTTGCATTGAATCAATTTATTACAACGTTGAACTATCACGAAGACATACGCGTAATCAATACTGGTATCGCAAAAACCCATCCAAGATTTTTTGTGCCGCGTACGGTCCAGGCCCAGAAGAATGTCCAATTTTGGAATAGTTCAGATTGTCAGCCCCCCGTCAGCACTGCGGGGAGAATTTGCAAGGCATAGTAGATTATGAGCTCCTGCGAAAAGAAACCACGCGGTACCACAACTGGCAAGCTCAAGCACGTCACCTGGTAGCTCACTTCTCGCTATTGTTTATCAAAACAAGACTAACACATCCTCAATGGCAAATTGAAAAAATTGATCAGAAACGCGGAATGGTGGATATTATATCAGTCTACTATAAAATCTCGGTGACCCGACTTTTCTTGACGCTCAATAATTCAGTCAACCCTCGGTCTTTCTTTGACAGCCCAACATGTCTGATCATAACGAATATCAACAGTCCCCTCTCCGGTCTCCCTCGCTTTTCAGTAGCACCGAGGAACTTCCGCTGGGTCTTTTAAAGGCTGCAATCGAAGCCGACCTTTTCTCAAAGCCGCTCGGCTCGCATAAAGCTCTTCATAAGCTTGTCGAAGAGCTGAGAAAAGAGAACCTTCAACCGTGGGTTCGAAAAGCAATCGAAAGCACTCTAAGATGTCCATCACTCCGACAAAAGATTTACGCGAATTGGAACCTTTGGCTTGATTATAGACATGCCGAAAAGGAGCAAAATTTGATAGACAGTTCTGCGCCACTTGACCTGGCCTCATGGGCGAGCAAAAACTGCTCCGGGTGCTTCGATCTCCTGCTAGACTGTGAAGCTGTTGGCCCTGCGTCGTTCTGTCGAGTGGGCTGTGGGTTCTTTCGACTCGCATACGAAGGGAGGCACTATAAATCGATATGCAAAATGGTGTCTTTGATGGATCCTGAGGATATACTAGGACCCTACTCGATGATTCTTGGGGATCCTATTATGTCGGTCTTTCAAGCCTCGACATTGCGGCGCGAGTTGTTCCAAGCATGCTTGGCACGGCTCAAGCCATTACCGAACAACGGTCTTGGCTCACTGAGACCGTTCGATATAGGCAACATTTGTCGATTTGCAGACAAATATCTGGCAGATTTGCTCAAAGACTTAGGGCTCGACCTAGGGAAGCCGAATACAGGGGATGCGTCATTAAGCTGGTACAATGCTGCGGCTCGACAAGACCCCGAACCCATGCTGAATTGGCTGTTGACTAGTGCAGAGCCTCCGGAAGATCTTTTAGCAATTGCTGCACAGAATAACTACATCCCTGCTGCGACCTGGATTATGAAGCACACTCGAAGCTATGATGGGTGGCGGAAAGGCGCGCATGAAGCAGCGGACTGCGACGCCAGAGGTGCAGAACGTATGCTGGCAATGATTCTGAAGAGCATTTTTGCAAAAGGACAGGCAAATCGAACATTGCTGGAAGATCTTACAATAATTTCGGTTAATAGAGCATATGAAGATGGAAAGAAGCTCCAGGTACAGGGGCCTGATGACCCTCGCCAATACTTGCTCGCTCAAATTGAGGAGCTTGCTGTGCAAAAGATCAAGGTGCTGCGAGAAAAGCCTACGGATCTCGAGGTGGTCGGCTTGAAGGTCAAAGCTGAAGAGCTTGGAATGCATCATCTGGAAGCGGCGTTGGGGGCTGCAGACGCCATTTAGCTCTGGCTGTAGAGCGTTAATCGTTTGAGAAAATGTGCTTTTTTAGCATCTATCTTTCATGATCATAAGCAAGCATCTGTTCGTGGCGACCACCGTAGCTGGACTTCGCGATTTAACAGGACGGCAAAAAGTGTCTTCTCCGGGGTTGGTAGATTAAACCACGGTGGAACACACGCGCCGATGCTGGAATGTGACTCGTGATAATCAGCTGAAAGGTTCAGCAAGGACAGACGGTGTTGGTGCCGCTATACATATCTACGGGCAGCGATCACAGTGAGGAAAATCTAGCGAAGTTAATTTGTGATATCTACCAATCGCATGTGTGTACATGCCTCTGTACATAGTTGATCTTCTGCCCGGGACCCATGTGTGAACACTATATCATCGTATATTCAGAGATAAAAGATCAGGGTCTCGCGCCCTCGCTGGAGCTCCATCCCATACAGCATATCAGCACTACACTACAAAGCCACGATGGATACCAGAAAGGCGACGATCGATCCTTGCTCTCTTAATCACGCGCGGCCATTATTCTCTCATCTGATTTTTTTGCTGGCTTACATCCTTCTTGAATCGTCCTTGCCGGCGCGGAATGGCGATGTCCGTCAAATTCAAGATCTCTGCTCTCGCAAAGAGAATGACTGGCAACCGCAGATCGGAGGGGAGACATATACGGAGATGAAGCAAACAAGCTGGGAAAACACCAGCCCCGAGACCCGTCGGGCTTGGCTTGATACCCAACAGTACTTGCTGCAGCAGAATCTGATCGACGCCAGAGTCACAGGCAAGCAGCTTCGAGGATATCTTTGCCATCTTCTGTGGTGGATTGAGCAAGTCTCAGCACAGGGTCTCAATGCTCTTTGCATTCCACGCAATGCTGTGGACCTGTCTGGCTCGCTATCTCTACCCGAGAAGGGATGCATAGTGTTAGTGTGCATCAGTGTCTCCGTGATTGCAACACCAGGAGGCAGTGTTTCCCTGAGGGCAGTGATCGACGATCCGTACCAACAAATCATCCGGGAAATACAGTCACAGATACGGGAGACGCCAATTTTCCTGAATCATATGTCGCGAGAAGAGCTACGGAATGCGTTTGCCTCTTTGGAATCAATATTTTCTTCGCAGACCGCGGAGGAAAGGACATCCCTCACCCGTCTGAGACCTGATTGGACGCGCACATCGGTCCTCAGACGCCAGACTTGGACACAATATGAGCTCTCAGAAACACACAGTCTCCCATTTGCCTCTGGGGCGTACGCAGCTGAACAGCCTGGGCCCAAGCGGGCTATTGCGGATCGACCATGCCCTCGTGAGACCGCAGGACATCGGAGTAAGCGTCAGGGGCGTCCATCCTCGCAAACAGCGAAGCAAAATGATCGGACCAATCCGCTGGCAATTGAGTATCATTAGCTGAATAGTCCAACTGATCCGAGATGGTTAGTCCGTTGAATGATCTACGTGTCATGGGCCAGATTCTTGACCAATTGCACCTGTAGATCGTAGTTTGGCGCCGGCGATCCACGAATAATTATCGAGGTTCCGGCACGGAAATCCTTTAGGATGCCTGCGCGACCCAGAGACATCTTTCCGGTTGTACTACAATGCAAGGGCTAGTTTCTCCCGAATGGCGGTCATACCAGTAGGATAGTAGCCGGGTCAGACCAAGTCCAACAGCACCAGGCCGCAAAAAGATCAAATGACCCGCCCAACTCGAGGCTTCTCAGTAGCCGAGCGGCCCTCATAGCGCCAATGGTACGAAGTTGGCCCGGGGTTCCAGCAAGAAGGGGGGATAAAGACATGGTTGGTTCTTTGACCGAGCAACCCTCATTCCGAAAAGGGTAAGTACCCGGATACTTGGCCTTCCTAGAAAAGGGACATAAAAGGGGAGTCCGATCCCCGTAAAAAGAAGCACATTCCCCGCGCCACAATGGACGAACGAAGATTCAAATACAAAGGGAACAACAAGGATTACACCAAGTTCCTCGAGTCGTGGATTTTGTCGATCCAGGGACTTCTTGGTCCGGACTGGACGAATTTGTGTAAGCCCGGTCCGTCACCAGCTGCCCACGAACCTGCCGCAGAAGGCTCTCAGGTCGTCACTCGCACGCCATTGCCTGGTCAAGGCACTCGGCTGCGTTGGCCAAAAGAAGAAGTTCCGAAATGGCAGAAACAGCTTCTTAGATTTGTGGACGAGATGCCCCGGGAATCCCGGTGGGAAGAAGCAAGAACGCATGCAGGCCTTCACACACCAATCAGCAACCAAAAGGCTATGAAACTGATCCTCGGCCACGGCAGCACTGCCCTCTTCCATCCAGGATGGCATTCCGCCGCACTGTCCTCCATTTCACTCGCTGGGAACAATGATCTGGTCGCAAGGGGCTACGCATACGGCAATTTCATTGCGCGCTGCGCGGATGACCAAAAATTTGCCAGCCGAGTTGTTGCCTTCCAAAACCTGGTTTTTTGCTCCTACTGCGTGGTCATGATGCGACTGGGGGTTTCCAAAAGGTTGACCAACAACACGATGAGGGAATTCACCGGCCAAGAGAGGGATGATGAAACCCTGCAGAAGTACCGACATGGTGCCCTCTGGGTCAACCGGTGCATCGCCTCTCTGCTGGGGAGAGGCTGGGGGCATAAGAGCTGGGAATTGTTTCTCCTCAGTCCGTCAATCGAACCCCTTGTGAGATATTCGCTGACAATGCAGCAGATAGTCGAAGCCCGGCACAGTTTAGTCGGTTCGCCGCCAACGATACCAGCAGTTACAAGGCGGTGGCAAACAAGCTGGGCAGCGCATCCGTCCCGCTTTGGGAAGATGCCTGGATCCCATATTGTATCCCCTGTATCGTACATCACCTCACAGGCTATTCCGTTCCGTAAGATACCGGCCTCGGCACAGAGACTTGTGCTTGCTGACAATTCCATTGCAGGTTAGCCGTGATCTGCGGAGCTTTAGGTTATGAGCAATCCCAGTCCTCCTACGTGCAGAGGATCTCTGGATATTTCAATCAAGGTTTGAATTCTATGCTCGCCAGTGATAGCATGCCAGCTGCTCTCGTTGTACCACACCATGTGCAACAAAAAGTGATAGAATCGCTCTCGTGAGTATGCTCTCGTGAATACACAGCTATTGGCCAATTCCGGGCCGTTTCTCCACCACCAGGTAGTCAGCTGCTGGTTCGATCATGACGGTCCGAGACAGCGAATAACAGTATCCGACTCTTAGTGGCAGGCTGGTCTGGACCCAATCTTCAATCTTCGGCGTTGATTCATTGACGACGTTGACGGGTATCACAAATGCGTGCTGGGGGACAGAGGGATCAAAGGGGACGGAGATGAGTTGGGAGTCTGCTGCTCTATGCATGTGGTATGGACGACCCTGTTCAAGTTAATATTAGTCGCGAATGCCACGCCTATGCCATACCGCCAGATTCATTTCCCGCAGGAGAGGCTCCACCCAGGGCTGCAAACTCTCCAGGCGATACGTTCTCTCCCCCGGTTGATCAACCGTGTAGTCTCGAGGGAACGTAGCTTGCTCACGAGCCCACTCGGCCAGTCGACGTCGTGCTTGCTCGGCGGCTTGAGTGAGGAGGAATGGACCATCCGCTCCCCTCTGGCTGAGTGGGGAAATGTAGTTTCCTATCTGCAGGTGCCAAGCGCGCGAATCAGTATATGCATACGGGGATTCTCGAGCTTGAAGACCGGAACGATACCATATTGGCGGTGTTTACTGGGTTCCACAATGTTCACACCCACCGTCAGGCTAGGATCGCTCAAGGACCAAGGCGGATTACTCACGTGATCGGCGTTGCTCTCGCGTCTCATTGGTCCAAGGCCACGATGGTGATGCGGTTTGAGAGAAATGTCAACCTGAGATGGGGTAAATTACCACTATCTCAGTGTTAGTGTGTTTTCAGCCCCTGCCCACATTGCCATAGTATTTGTATGGTAAATCGGGCTATGTCGGAAAAGAACTTTATCGTAACATGCAGGATGTTTCATATAGATCACTACGATCACATATTTCAACAGGATCGTGGAAAAGCCACTCTTTGGGATAGACAATCAATCAACCATTCAGACCCTCGATAGGCCATGACTAGTACGAGCCAATACGGATATCACCAAAGTTGACAAGAAACCGTGAACTACGTGAAGGTGCAGGGTGCAGGGGCCATATCAAAAATTTATTTACTAGCGACCATTACAAAACTTTCTGACGAACTCATCCGGGTCAAGGTCTCCGTTGAAAACCTTGCTTCCATTCTTCACGGAACCTCCGTCCATTCGATGAACGCGAATACCAGGCGCTTCCTGCCCATTGCTCACACTGCCATTGTATATCCGAGAAGTTTCATCCACCTGAGTGGCAGAGAATGAGCGAATGGAGACTCCGCGAGCCGCTCGCTCCTGGCGATCTTCGAAGTGTCTCGTGTTAGAGGTCGACCCTATGCGCATGAGCAGTTTCAATGGAGTGGCCAATGCAACGCTTTTTTGTATGAACCAGGCAAAATCCCAACGAGAGAAAACGCGCAAAATGCACTTGGTATCGCCAGGCGCGGCCTCGAAATCCATACCAAGGGTATCGATGAGAATGAATATTCTTTTTTACAGAAACTCGGATGCTATGTCAATGTATCAGGTATAAATTGACAAAGCCGCGAAGAATATACGGACAAATTGTGTTTTGCAGAATACTGAAAAGTGCTCATCAAAGCCAATACCCCCTCCGGATAGCCTGGTAGAGAGGCCTTTCCAATTTTATAAGCGATTTGCCTGAAGACTTTTCCTGGGGACCTTCACTAGGGGAGTTGTTTTCCGCGGGAGGCTCTGAGGTGCGCCGAGTTAGTGCATTGATGAAATGTATCTTCGGATCAAAGCTGATGAGCACCAGGTATTGATGACCTGGTGGGAGACCGGGGGAAGAAATCGAATATATTATGGATCGCTCATCCGAAACGGCGCGCACGGCTCCTGTAGGCGTGCCTGGACAAAGAAGTGTGATAATACTAGAGCGTGGATCTTTCAACGGCCAAAGACGGCCACCTCGGCTAGTAAATCGCTCCTCCGAGCCTTGGAGGGGCCGACCGTCGACGCCGTTTTGTCTTTTAAACAATAACCCTGTTCCATTTTCGTCATCGATTGGGCGCCCGCGTGTTCGGGATACTGCCCGTATGCGGAGAAAATCTGGAGATTGGAAACCCTCTTCCGCTGTACGGTCGTTGACGAGATCTAGAAACGTTGCCGCTGATAAATGATAAGTGTGCAACTTGGTGCGCGCGGTAGTGAATTCCCGTCGGGAGTTTTGATCGCAGGTGTGGTTGAACTCGGTATGATAGGAATGACATGACCGTTGGTTGGGGTACTCGCTGAATGTTTCGGTGGCAGTTTCGACCGGGTCGAGGTGACTCCATGAGATATCGGTGTCTCCTTTGAGCGCTTCTTCTGACGTAGGAAGAGGTCCGATGTAACAAGTGCGGCGACTCTCGCTCTTTCCCCCAGGCCATTCTCGGCGGCACTCAACTATTACAGGTCGACCGGTCACTTCGTCAAGGCGCATAGACAGATTGGTCCATGAGTCGTCGATGGGGCCCTCGCTGTTTTCTCGGCGCCACAACTGCCCGCGGTAGGACTGGTGCTGCCTCTTTATGTTATAGCAGAACCAATAATAAAAAGAAGTTTTTGATGGCGTATCATCGGCTTTTTCCACCGTTGAAATGACGTATAAAGTCTCATTGTAAACTTCGAAACATACAGTCTGCCCCAGATCACCGTTCACCCTCCGGTCTAAGGGGTAATCAATGCTTTGGCCCGAGAAAAGGTCGATGGCATGGATCTGCCAGGGGCCACCCTCGTTGGAGTTGGTAACAGTCGAGTAGCCGTACCAGATACAGGATCGGTCGCCACGCACGAAAATTGGCGCACCTGTCGGCACTTCCGCTCGTAGTAGCAGCCGCTTTCGCCGGGAGGTCCCATGTCGATATGCGACGTCCATGGCAAACAGAAAATCCATGGAACCTTCGATGTTTGTATTACTTAAGACACGGAAGGCAAGAATATCATCGCAGTAGTGGACTAATTTCACCGATATGGTAAGATCGCAGCCCTTCAATCTCGGCACCAAGCGCCAGAGGACACTGTAAAAATTGACAACACGTTCGGCTTCGCCTGCCTGGTGCACATCGAGTAAGCGAAGTTCGTGGCCGGTACAGTAGCACAGTATGCCTTGCTGGTAGAGGAAATCAGTCCCATAGGCCAGAACAGAGATCAGGTAAGGGCTCGCGGTGGCGACCGCCTCGTTGATATCATAGTAATGTGAGATAGCGTAATGATAGCCTGTCCCGGTACTGGCAACCTGCTGGCCTTCTTTGCTATAAAGCATCCCATTCTTTGCATTTCAGTAGGTGTTAGTTGGGGCCCCAAAGAAGAAAGGAGAGAAGGAAGTGTGAAGTACCTTTACGATCTTCCGAGGGATATGCTCATTTCGCATTGCCTCACGAAGGGCATGATTAACTCGATTGAGATGAATGTAGTCACGATAGTCCAGCAATGTAGCCACCTCATGGAGGACATCGAAAGGGAGATTATCAAGCCGAGGGCCTAACATGGTCAGCGCAGTAATATCAGCCCGGTAAGTGTCGGGGGGAGGGAAGAATACAGTCGCCAATTTATACCGTATTGTGGAATTGCAGGATGGCCGTGCAGCATTAGTCTGGTTTCTAGGTCCTGCAAAAATGATCCACTAGATTGCTTCGCTCGTGTTTGTTTGCTACTGGGCCAAGAGGTGCAGGGTGACTATAGGGCTTTCGCCACGGGGCTCTATGGCTATTCTAGCCTCCATGCAGTCTGCATATCCATTATTATCCGGACAGGATTCCATTCTTCACGGGTCTACACCTTCTGTTGAGGGCAAGGAGGAGGAAAATCAATTTTCCGTCGATCCGGGATCGACAGCAATGACCAACTCTTTTGCTTCCAAGGAGGATTTCGTCTTTCACTGTTACAGCAATATGTCAACGCCCGCGGCCACCCACAACCAAGAATGATATGCTTCGTAATAGTGAACAGGATTTCTTATCTCGTGGTGACGACTGGGCCGAGAATGACCCACGGAAGCTGTCCGCATGCTGTCATGACACTGGGATTTCTGTCATTATGAATATCAAGTCTTCGTGAGAAAAAAAAAAGCTCAAAGAATGAGAGTTTGGATATCAAAGTCTCTACACAGGTTAAGACAGCACTGAAGGCAGGAGTCTATCCGCAGGACCTTTGACCCTTCGTGAGCTGCAAGTGCCAAACAACGAAGATCATTGGCGCCATCCACAGCTGGCAAGTTTATCTGTAAGCCAGGATGTGGACCTATACTATCCCGTGTCTCGAAGTCTGACTCCTCTCCGGCCTCACACCAAGGAGCAGTATGAGACGCAAGTTTTTCCGGGTCTCCGAGTGGAGTCCGACGATCGTGGGGACATCGTTCGAGCAAAAGTGAATCTCTCAAAGCAAGAAGAATGCCCAAAGGATCAATTTGAGCGATAACCGGGCCGTTCTTGCGTATCAAAATTAGTTTAGCGTGTAACTCCTCGTGATCTTGAGCGGCCAAGTCCCAAGATAGTTTGAAGTCTTTGAAGAGATTGACAGGCTGACGAACTTCCGGCCAAGATGGTAGATCAAGATCTTGACCCAATACATAGGTAATATCTTCAGGCGTTGATATGACATTGAATGTTTCTTTTCCATGTTTCAGTATCCCACTTAAGCAAGAAAGCTTCATGTATCCATTTTTCTCGATGTTGAATGGGCTGAGAATGATTGGATAAATGACCTGACCTTTCCCAGAGGTCAAAATCAAACTGCGATCCTCGTCGTCAAAGTCATGAACAATCATGCTTCTTGCCCAGGCTAAGAGATCCATGTCCTCAAATTCGTGGGTATCTCCAGTTTTAATTACCTGAGAGATAATTGCGTCTAGCCGTGGGAAGCCTCCTGTCCTCTCGAGAGATGCCCTAGCGAGAATCGGCTCTGAGGACTGGAAAAGAGAAAGGACAAGGATTTCCGTGATTATGAATCCCAATGATCCGAAAAAATCTTCTTTATAGCAAAAGTCCTCGTTCCAAGTCGAGTTGTAATATCGTTCCGTTGATGCACAGCATTTTTTACATTGACATATCGTCACCAAAGATTGTATATGACGAGAAACCTTTGGAAGGTCACCCACAAGCATGCCCCTCTCGAAAGTTCCAAAAACTAGCGGCCCATCTAGAGCTAGAGCTTTTTTATAGGTTTCACAGATAGACCTCAAATCAGGTAGCGGAGTAAGACCACAAGTTTTGATTGAGTTGCTGACAGAACCAAGAAAATGTTCACGATTGGCAGTTCTACCAAGGCGAGAGAAACTCTTACAGTGCATTGCTGATAGGACTTGAGGAATTGCGTATTCGAGGGCTAGACGAAGCAATCGAAACATGTCGTCACTCTCGAAACCCAGTCGTCGAAACAGCCATAGATAGTAGGATTCAATAGTGACCATACCGCTGATGAATTCCCGGGGACCATGTTTTATGAGATGGATTATGTTGTCTGACCTATGGTGGATGGTCAATTCAAACTACTCTTTTGGCTCTTTGGTCTTGATAATGATCTTGACTTGAGAGCAGGGTTGTTCGCAGATAGCGCCTGGGATTCCTTCCACGTATACGGACGGGGGGATCTTAAGACACCATTGCACGAAGGCCAAAATCCAAGCCGCGGCTTCATAGATTTTTATGGTGGCCCCAGTTATGGTCGAAGAGCCCATTCTTGCCACCTGTCGAAAAGCATCAACAACGCCAGCTATTATCTCCGACGAAGGTACAGTACGCGCAGAGATTCCTGAATTACACTCGAATTCGAAATTGGCTTCCATGTTTTACACAGAGAAACTATCTCAGACCCTAAGATTGGGCCAATAAGAGAGGTGGCAATACCTTTTTGAGCCTTACTGTGGAGTCTGACCTTGGTTTTCTTTGCTGTGATTGGATCATTTGTCTTGGCAGAGGGTCCAGAACACAAGCACATGTGTTTCTCATGGAAGCCAATTTCGAATCCGTGTGTAACTGTTGGCGAGCGTCTTGTGAATCAATAAGAGGCACAGCTTCCTTCTCGAGTAGAATCTGCCACCCCAAAACGGAATCGGCAAAGCCGCATCGATATGATCTAGCCTCAACGCTCACTAATAGATCTTTCAGATGCTTGACCGTCGGCAACAATGTCGGGTCCGTTGTAGAACGCCTGAGCATGACTTCCAGCGCATGCGCACCATTGAAGGGACCGACCGTGGTCACAAGAGCAGCCGCTAATCCTAGGAAACTGATGCCGGCTGAACTATTGCCAAGCTGACTTGCGCAGTCACCTTTGAAGAAGCCTACATGGCTCTTCAAGGGGGTGCGAGACTAATAGGAAAAGCACGGACCTTTGGTCGGGTGGAAAGGTGTTTAACCAAACTCATGCAATCAATCCTACTTTCCACAGAGAGCACGCTGTTTAAACTAGCACCTTCTCACCACTGTCTGCGGCCTCATATTTTAAACTGAAGTCTGGATTGCTCTTTCAACTCATTCGTTTCCCCTATTCGTTGAGCTCACAATTCGCCGTTCTGTGCAGATCCTGTTCATTCAACCGATCAGGGTATTAGTGCTATAGTTTTTTGAGAATCAAAGGTACTCGTGACAGCATTCCCTCACAAATGCCCCAGAACATCACAGATAGCAATTTTACCAGGCGAAAAACATTGAAGTTCTTCTGTCCAAAATATACCATCTTCAGATGCAAGTTATACGAGAGGTTTTACCTACCTTGTTGGCCAGCATGCTTGTTCGGATGTTGGCATAGCTATCCCCATGAGAAAATCCGAGAAGCCAAAGCGAGGCTGATTTTCATGACCTTGTGTAATCGTGGGGAATTCCGAGCACATCAAATCATTTTTATATACCCACAGCTCTCCTGGGTAATATTGTTAATAACAAGAGTCAATCAAGCTTCAGGTCGATTGACAAAGTAATTGCTACAGCACCGCTGTCGATGGCGGCCAACTAGAAAGGGGTCTAAATCAGCAAGTTCAAACCATCTTCTAATCTTAACAAAACGAAGCCGTAAGCTTCCTGGAGAAAATAGCTTGGAAATTGGATTCTAGGTACAGTAAGACGCTTGCTAACAGAATTCAGTGAAAATGGGAGGCTACACTTCAGTTAAACGGTACTGACACATCGTCGAAGCCGCGCCACACAATTTCCAACGAACCAACAATTATCCTCTCGTAATAGTTCAACTAACATCCACCCAACACAGGGCGGAAACCATATTTTAAACCGGGTAGTCAAAAACGTTGACAGACTCACTATATTCATTTCCAAGATAAGTATGCACTGCTACCTTCCTTGCAGAACGACAACCCTCTGGGCCTCAAAAGACGCACGAAAATAATCTACCATTACCCATACTGTGCCTGAAACCTTATACCTGTTCTGTTTCAGGCGCTCCGGACCTTTTATGACGGGGCCTTTCGCCGTCATTGAGGATGTCGGCACGACCTTGAGTATTATCGAACCTTCTCATCTTAAACCAACTACAAGTCAACCCTGTCAGAGCGCTGCGAGATATTTGGATTTGATGTGTGCACTTCGGTATTATTTTATGTGGCCCAAATGAACCCCTTTCAGATTAATGGGTATTACAAATCCAACTAACTGTAACTTGTTTGAGGACTGAGAGCATGTAATTACGGGGTCCCCACCATCGAAATTGGATTCAGCTCCAAACTGATGGCTCTGATAATGGAGGCTCTTAAGAAGTTCACCATCGTCATAATATAAATATATTTACCTGTTCCCGTAGGAGCCTAGATCAGAGTATTACAGTGATATTTGTTAGATATTTATGGCTGCCTCCATATTTTACCAAGATCCCCCAGATGCTGCGTCCAGTCCTGGATCACTCGACCAAGCCGAATCATCTTCCAATGGTGCTGATGTCGGCGCAGACGAATACCTCGTAAGTAAAGGCTCCCTAGATGCGCAGCGCACGGACTAAGTAATAATCATTATAAATTCAAGGGAATCGCAACATCTCAGGAATTGAATCCATCGCAACAACCAACGCAACATCCGCAATACTCGCAGCACTTAAACCATGAATCATCTCAGAAGCTATTAGAGCTATACTCAGTGCTTTGGAACCGTTATACCAAGGAAAAAGCTGAGATTTATGATCTTCAGCAGCATATCAAGATACTTCAATCTGCCAATACTCAATTATGCCTTAGATTGCAAATTGCGGAACAGGAAGCATACAATCAGCAGGCATTCTTAGCCTATTCCGAGCAGCGTTTCGCGAATCTCCAAGAAAACCTCAGAAACATACTCCGGTTTGAGGAGGTACATGGATCCAAGGTCAATACCGAAAAAGCTGGCCATCAAGACTCTTTCATTATACAAACTGAGCTATGAAAAATCGTTTGTTAGCTTGATTTTGCTGAATGTAGGAATGAGCTGAGCTTTTTAGTTCGTCTTTGACATGCATTGAATATTGGAAATGCATATATTTGATTTATCAGTCCCGCGATTTCATACCATGTGGGATTTGGCATTTGGCACTAGATTGATAGGTCTACGTACAATCCATCCGCTTCGGAAACTGCTGGTCACCACCTGTGGTTACCTTCACGCAAGTCTTACAATCCTTGGCCGATATCAGATATATCCCACTTTTGCCAGAGATGTAGTATCGTGCTTTCTGGACGTTTGTGGCTCAATGAAGACCATTTGATTGCAGAGCTTCACAGAGTGTCTCTTGGCAGAACTCACCCCGCTACAGTAGCAGCAATTGTACGCCACGCCCCGCGAGAGCGCGCTCTCGTTTCGCGTTACCTAGTGAGGTCTCCGTTCGCTAGGTCGACCGTGCCTTGCAGAGAGCCCTCGTATACGCTCCAGCCGGCAGTACATGTCGGTCGCTCTCTTAACCAAGCGTGGTCCCTAGCGACTGAACAGGGCCGATGATTTACCCATGGCACAGCCTTAACGAGGTGTGCCCGATGTGACTACCTGCGTCGCTGGTTCACTACCGCCTCGCCGCATCTCGCATGATATGATCCTAGACCGTATGCAAGTTCAGGGGTGTACTGTCTTCTTCGTAGGGCGACACCACTTTGACTGGTAATGCAAGGCCAGCGTCTGGGCCCGAGTGCGAATCAGGTAAGAAGAAGTCGGATTGTTTTCATATCCCGTTTCCCCCTGATTCGATGTAGTTATACGGTCGTACCCCGCGCCCACCGCGCTGGGCCGGACCGCACAGCCACGGCGGATTCAATTTGGTCTCCCCATTGATTAACACCGGACACCACGAGAAGGTATAAATCCATTGTCCCAACAGCCTGGCGAGAACTGTCGCCCAGTGCGAGCTCACTTGGGGCACTGAATGATAATGAGGGACATTTCTGGCGTCCCGAGTCTAATAATCTGTCGATTAACTATTAGACGGTTGGGTAGCAAGGGATGACTAATCAGTAAATTCACGTGATTGGTGGCTCCTGAGTCCTCCTGTGAAGCTGCCCTGCTGCGATCACATCTTCTTCCCCTGCCAATTTTTTGCATCTCTTGTCAAACACCTCCAAAATCTCCATGAATTGCATACCCCTACGACTAATTACCACTAATGTTTAGTATACTGCACATCCTGAACCCCGCGGGACATTGTTTCAGAAACGCTCTTTAGGACCTGTAGCAGTGCCTAGTTAGCGCCCCCCAATAGCCTCTTTTTCCTTTCTCTCCTTAATCGAATGATTGGCATCCCGAAGCCCAATTATATTAGTGCTGCTAAGCGGTTTGAT
Organism: Penicillium sp. G339; assembly: GCA_027569595.1. Lineage (NCBI taxonomy): Eukaryota > Fungi > Ascomycota > Eurotiomycetes > Eurotiales > Aspergillaceae > Penicillium > Penicillium sp. G339. Next base: position 123,103 of record JAPDFJ010000049.1, on the reverse strand, counting down.
CTGCCTGTGTCTGTATTTTCGCTGTAGAGGTGCGCGAGCAGCTGTTATACGGCGTATAATAGGGTTGCAAAACTGCGCGTTCAGCGATAATCTTGTTATGTCACGCTTTAGGCCTCGCTGTAGCTTCGGCGATATTGAATCAGTGCTAAATAGCTTGGATAGCTTTTCATGGTTCTTTTTAAGAGCTTGGATACTCTTTAGAGGTGAGTTTTCAATGCTTGAGGATGATAATTGAGTAGGGGGTGGCGTTCGCTCTCTATCCGGTCGGAGGTTAGGTGTAGAAAGCTCTGGTAGCTCTGACTATTGGCTTTGAAGCTTGTGAATAATAACTTCACCATTCACTGGATATATCATACGTTCTCTAAATGATTCTCGAATAATTTGTGTGTTGAATGCTCTCTCTCGTACGGGAGTGATTACCCGTAGAAATTTAGCCTTCCCAGCTGGCTGGCCAGCGTAGTACGCTATCTCATTATTAACTATACGAAAATGCTGTTTGTAGCTTAAAAATGGCTTCCCATCAAGAGACTAATAAAGGTGTGTTGTATGAGGCTCAAAAGCGACACAGATAATCTTTTAATCGTGACATTTTTGTAGGAATTCAGCTGAAAAATGGGTAGAATGGCCATCATAGATTAACACACGATTTTCCCCCTTTTTCGTCTGGTCGCGTCATTTTATAGCTTTATGGAAATGATCAATCCATTAAAGAATCAATTCATCTGATATCCAGCTATTTAGAGATATACTAACTAGTGTTTTGGGTGGTAAAGCGTCACTTCCATAAAACTAGGTTTCTTATGTGGTGCTTTTGAATATAAATAACGGATCTATATACCAGCCATCTGCAGTGAATTTAGATGACTCTATATACTGTTTGAGGCCTCTGACATAGCGGTTCTGTAGGGACTTCCCAGTGGCCTATCAATCTTGTGCCCCTTGGCTTAAGGGAATATCGCAACCAGATTACATAGCTATATATACAAATAGTACTGATATCATCGGAAGGGTAAGAACGGGTTGATGAGGACGTGCTCTAATGTCGGTCTCGGTGCGCAAGGAGTAGGTAATCAAATCCCTGGCCAGCTGAAAGAAACCATAATCATTTAAGTTCATTGATGGAAAACTTCCCCTCGGATTTATAATCGAGCAAGCTGGTCCCGTTGTGGCTAGCAATGTATCTGGCGCAAGTCTTCCAAATCATCTAATACAGCAGCAAAAAGCAAGGATCATCAATGCCATTGTCGACGCCATTGAAAAGCCTGCAGATAACCATGCGGCGGCAAACATGCGCGGACCAAGACTAGCATGGGCACCGAAGGGCTCCAAAACACTCTTTATGGCTGCGGCGACGGTCCCATAGATGACTGTCACCGCTATGCATGCCCCGGTCACGAAAATAGTTGAAATCTGAGAGCTTTAGTAAATGATTCCCAAATTAAACGGACGGAGTATCTACCAGCGTCATTAAAATGAGACCGATCCGGAGATTTGTGAAAGACAAGAATAGGGATATAACTGTCAATACCAATCCGATGATGAAACCCATAATGGACCATTGTGAGGCTTTCTTGTATCCCCCAAAAACATCCTTTTCAAGACCTGGTATGATATCTGTGATTTCCGACGTGATGTTCTCAAAAATACCAGCAAGGTTGAAATAGAAAGAGGCACTAGGCTTGGAGCAATCTTCGAATTTATCATTGCTTCCTTCGCAATAGCCCAAGATACCAACTGAGTAGAACCCAGGCAGATCAGCGTTCATGCTGTCAATTAGCCCCTGGGCCCTATCCTCGGCTTGGGTCGCAGCTGTTTCGGCCGCGTGAGATGCTTCCGATGAAACGGTCTGTATCGCGCCTGCCGCATTTCCGGACGCTGTGGTAATATCAGAAGAGATATCATCAGTAGGATCCCCAATACTGAGAGATCGACGCAACTCAAGCGATCCGGCTTTGGGGAATTCTGTTAGATTTATCTACACCTTGCTTGTCAGCGCCGTATATTTCATATCGAAACTTTCCTACCTTTATAAAATAGAGACCACCCGGGGATGAAGTTGATGTGCAGCTAGACAACACAACTGCGACTGAGATCAAAGACGCCAGGGCAAATGAAAAAGGCACGAGCCTGGATATCAAGTTCAGCATATTCACAAGTCGGCTTCTAATAACTTAAGAAACATGCATCGGACGATGGTCAGGGGATACAAAGTCCTAAATATCAAAACTCAGGACTGACATTCCAAAGGAAAGGATAAACACAAGGAGACATGGAGACTTGTTAAACATATCAGTATATGGCTTGCCTTCCGATTGTTGAATCATATATGTCGTGAATGATGCTGTAGGATAAGCTGGACTTAGACCTAAGAATGCCAAGAAGCATGCCAATTTTTTTGTGCAGAGCTCCGTCAAGTGCCAGGAAATTGCAGAATATTCAAATAGTGCTAAAATGGTTGTGTAGAAAAGCAACTCCTCACATTCCTGGAAAATGCGTAATGAAAGGTATTCAGTTATCTCCGAGCGCGCTTTACGTTCACGGCTCTATAGCTTGGTATAATTTTCAAGAATCCAATGTGCGATCGTGAAACCCTCAGGCGGTCGCAGGGGATAATGAGCCTGTTTAATATCATCTTCATAGTTTGATCTGATGACTATGTAAGCCCAACTCAAAAAGCGTACGAGAGTGTTTTTCGAGAAAATTTGATCTCAATGATGAAACCCCTTTCTGCACCTCAGCTCAGGACAAAGGTTGGAAGACGAGCTCTCTCTATCAGAAATTGATTGCTTGCAAGGGTTCATTGATAGGGTAACCAAAAGCACAGTTTTCTGTTCTTTGGGCGATGGTGTAACTCCTGTTATCCACTCAGGGCATTTTTGCCCTGGGGTACGAACGCATTCCTCGACGATTGATCGTGAGCAAATTCCAGTCTAGGTGGAGGCTCTGGAAGAAAGTCAAATATGGACGCTTTGTTCTCTTCTGAGTCGCTGAAGACTGCTCCACTTTCAAGAAGTGGGCTCAATGTCAGTCACAGAAAAATTTACCATTTTTGGAGAGATTAGATAGAAAGTGCAGGATTTTAATTTGCAAACTTTAGTGTATGGAGTTGAGTAGTAACCGACTTGCTGGAACATATTGAAGTCCTCAATGTTGAAAACTGTTACACAACAGAAATTTCCACTCCCGGTCATGAACAGACAAACCTGGTTAAACCTGTGTAGTTCGATTTCATGCAAACTTTGACGGTTCAGCCACATCAGAATCCTGCCATCTTCATTGAAACGGTTGTCCTGCCGACGGATCCGTTGAACGGTGAACGGTGCAAGAAACATCAAGCTGTCTGTGGATAAGGGAGTCACTTCAGTAGGCGTTTCTAACTTTAGTAAGCTCGAATAGTAGTCCATTGGTCTGCCCAGGTGGGCAGTGAATGATGCTCTCTGAGAAAAAGTGAGCGGCAGACGATGCGCACGACAGCCCCCTGATCAGATCAGACCAGATGGTACAGTCGAAAGTGAAATCTCCTAACCTGACGACTGCAGTCTCGGGCCCACTGTCAAGGCCTTAGCATAGATACGTAGATCATTTATTGATCGGCGGTCATGCCCGTCTATGGTAACGTATCTGATCCCGTAATATTACACCTACTGCCTTGAATTTGAGATGGAAAATGTCGATTGCTGTTAGTAAGCAGTATGTTATGGCGACCCTCTTAGTGTGGTCCGATCAATACAAGATCTACGCTAAGGCCTTGATAGTGGGGCCCGAGACAGAAAAAGCGATCATGAGGGTGGAAGCAGATTTCGCTATCAACTGTACACCCACAAATTGCACAATTATGTTGGTTTAAAGATTCTACACTGGACCAGAAAAGAGCGAATCTTCCGGCCTTTTGAACGTGTCGAACTGATACTTTAGCCAAAAGTGAAAACTGAACGTGAGCGTGTGCTCGCATATAAGCAAGCCAGACACACAGTAAAAGGCCGCAAGATTGTCTGATTTCCTAATTGAGCTTCTCCTGATCCGAAGCCAACCATGCGACAGATCGGATTAATGCTTGTGGTTGCGACAGGAATGGCGTTTGGCTGTCAGTAAGTAATCGTTGTCTCGTATCTGTCGATCAATTGATTTACATGTATTCACCGGTCAGACAGAATGATGCTTCCGATATCGGCGAGCGTGGGCCCTGGCAAGGCGATCTGACGTGGTACGATGTTGGACTCGGAGCCTGCGGCACCTGGAGCGATAATTCTGATTTAATCTGCGCCATCTCCCATGTGCTATTCGACGCAGCGGCAACATCCACGAACCCGAATGAGAACCCCCTCTGCCAGGCCAGCCTGCAGTTGCTTCGTGAAGGGAAAAGGGTGAATGTGCGAGTTGTAGATAGATGCGTTGGCTGTGAGGAGACAGATATAGATGTCAGCCCCGGAGTTTTTCAGCAGCTAGCCAATCTTGATCAGGGTCGAGTCCCCGTCAGCTGGCAGTGGAATGAGTTTCCAGCGGGGGATAGAGCATCAGAGTCGTGATAGTTGTATAGGAATGGCTGCTTGACAGATCTCTAGAGATACATAATAAATATGTACAGCCATTCTCGAAATCGCCTTGACCAGTACACACAGAGACACTCTTCTCTGGCCCCACTGCCAATACCTTAGCGCAGCTCATTAATTGGGCGGGTCACATTAAGTTGAGACCCGTTGTGCAATGAAATGTGTAATGGTATTGTATCTCTCCCTCGTAAAGATGCGCGCTGGGCTTTGAATGTGGGGTAAACGTTGATAATTACTGTACTGGATAAGGCGCATATGACAGTGGCGCGTGGACAGCCCAATTAATAATTGGCTAGAGCCTTGGCAGTGGGATCAGGAAAGAGAGACTCTGTGTATATTGGTCAAGGCGATTTTGAGAATCACTCTACTGTAGAGTAGTCTAGGTGTCGGGATATATCCTCCAGCCAGAATAAGCAAAGACATCATGTCTTTGCTTGGTGTACATAATCTCGCTCTGAGCTGCGGCTCCCGTCGCATGGGGTTCAGGGGTATTTCCAACCTGACCTGAATGGAGATACTTCATACACGAATCAATCAACCTTTGCTTTGGAAGCATAAACTGTTCACTTAATTGTGTACACAGGACCTAGCTGGTGATACCAACACTAGGCGAAGACGCTGTAAAGGAACAAGCACGGTTGTAGATATCAAAGATCCAACAGAACGTCCTTAAAAGCCGTGGTTGCCTATTTTTACCTTTTTTACCTGAGAAAATGCCGAATTCTGGGAGCTGAACATGTGATTTTGTCCGCGAAATAGCTGATCCGCACATTGGAGCAACCTGAATACCTGGATCGCTACATCTTAACTAGAAGAACGTTACTGACCCGCTGTGCCAGTCACCCTGCCGCCTGTATGCATATAAATGTTACGGTTTTATTAAATTACAAGGGTCACTAATCAGACACTGCTCTGCCTGGCTTCCAATACGTGTGATGATGAGGAGACACAATCAGAATCTTGTAGATACTCAGTGGGTTACTCTAAATTCAGTCATGCGGACTAAATTTCAAAATTGGTTCGACAGCAATTCATCGGAATCGAAATCCACTTCTCATATTAGCATATTTGGAAGCACTGAAATCAAGCTGGTTCTCACTTTGGTCGAGTGACTTGATACCGCCAAGAGTAGAGACGATCTAGTCCATGGGTTAGTAATGTCTTTTCAGTATTTCTGTCTAATTTACAGCATATATGAAAGAGCCTTACTACTATGTAAGCTTGGCCAGCGAGCTAACGTTACTGCAGTTGCGACGGCCGTATCTAGCGTAGTGTGTTTTGCTTATGATTTCAGAAGGATCGCTCTCCGTCGAGGCAAATTCCTGCCATGATTAATGAACGCTGATGACAGTGGGACGTAAGGAGAAAGGTGCTGATCGTTAGGTATGCAGTACCAGATCCACTGGACTAAAGGAGTTAATCGGGTCGGGCAGACTTGAGGAGCTTACTAGGGGATAGTTGGGGGTTATGGGAAAGACGGTGGAAAACTATGGCTCTACGCGCTGTGGGTTACTTAGAGACCACTTGGCAGCTGATGGCGAGAATTTCTGCATAGAAGCACGCATATAGAGCGAGCTGCACCGGGCAAATGGACTCATATTCATCATCTTCGCAGATCATCGTCAGGGCCTTCAATAAAGCACCTGTATGCGGGGCCCGCGAGAAAGATTTTCACGAATGAAATATTGTCAGGGAATAATGTGCTCATCTTGTTCTAGCTCGTCTTGAATTCCATAATCGGAAATCTCTTCCTTGCATCTGCTGATCGTTCAATCCCATAAACCAGCATACAGAATTAGAAAAGGCAATTCTCAAAGATTCCATAATTAATTGAACCTCCTATACGAGGAAAATAATTCAAACCAAGGCTCAACCATTTTATCATCAAAAGATCGAGCTCGGGTCGGTATTTATCCTTATGTCCCACAGAGTGAAGCGCTTTGGTGGCAACTTGATTCACAGCGTACCTCAGCATTATTGAATTCTTCGAACGAAACAAGATTTCTGAGATTTTCTTGAAGGTCTTCGAAACGCTGCTCAGAGTAGGCTAGCATTGCCTTTTGGTTGTATGATTCTTGTTCCGCAATCTGCAATTTAAGGCAGAGCTGAGCATTGGCAGAACGAAGCCACTTGAGCTCTTGCTGAAGATTATGAAGCTCAACGTTCCCCATGGTGTAGCAATTCCAAAGTACCGAATATAAATCCAAAATTTCCTTCGGCGATGTTTGATTGAAGTATTGCGCGCATTGCATATGTTGTTTTTGTGGCTCTAATAGAGTCACAACAGCCTGTGATCCAGCAATTCCCTGAGATATCTATCATCGGATAATTAGTTTGTACTCAAAGATCCAAGGAAATACTTACAAGACATTCATCCGCACCAGTCTGAAAGTCGTCGAAATCAGATTCAGGATCGTCAGGTGATCCAAGGGTAGAGTTGCCATCCATTGGATCGTGCTCAAGGGGGTCAGCCATTAATAAAGATACAGACCACTTGAATAGTATTATAGGTGATATGGTTATCGAGAAGTATATATAATGAGATTAACGTTGCATGAATGGTCGTTCTGTCTTCTCTCAGGCGCTCGATTACCAGAACCATCGGTTCGAGACGGATCAAACTGAAATGATACGAGTCACTCTTGTTTTGTTCACAGAAAAGACCTTCATTCCCATCAACAAGGAAGCAAACGCTGGGATGCTTCAAAACCTCCCCCTCTAAGCGTCTCAAACTGTTTCTTCCATTGTATTGTACTCAGTGGCATGAAATTGACCAGCAGGTCAGAAACCGATTATAGTATCGGGCTCTGAACGGCCGGCATAATTAGAGAGATGCCGAAAAATGCGAGTTTAGTGGTAGTCCTTCGATGTGAATTATGCTGTACTGCAAATATTGAAAGCTGTGGCATATTCAACGGAAATTCGAAACCTGATGGAAGCCTAATCATTCGCAGGCTCAAAGCGACCGCACTTACTAATGTAATTTTCCAAATTGAGACCTACGCCAAGTATTAAACTCTCAACAAAGCTTCAATTTGGATCATGTCAGATACCCAGGTTATTGTAATTACTGTAACTATGCCTCCAGTGCCTTTACACGAACATAGTTATTAGGGGACTATAATTAAACTCCATGATTGGCTTGATCACCCTACTCCAAATTGCACAGGTAGTTTCCTGGATGTGAAGATCGATCCAATGGCTCCTCTGTCGGGAAGAGAATCCTCAGACAGTCGGTGTACTCCGTATATTACCAGGCAAAAATGATGAGCTTAGCAAAGAATTTTTGCCCTAGAGAATGTTACTATGGCACTTCCCCAGATTCTCGAACATCTAATCTTTTCGGATTATACAGTTGGGTTCTTCCTCTTCTTCCTTTTCAACAGCCCGTTAGAGGAAATGCATCCACAAAGGAGGCATTGATTCGCATGTGTCAACTGAAAACGTTATAAGAGCTCAGCCTGCCAAAGGCACTGATCTCCGAGCGTCTACTCAGGAGTGGCTTCAATTTAAAGACGAAGGTCCATGATCACCAAGCCTTATAGACAAGCTTATCTGCCTACTGAATCTACATGATATGTCCTCAGACAATGACAGAAGCCTTGAAAGGGCAGATGGGATCTTTCACAGGTGCGTCAATGGGAACAGCTACGCTGGAGATTCGATTTATTGACAGGCACCCGCGAATAGGTCCTCTTTTGTGATGCTCGTCATGAGAATCTTGAACGAGTAAGAGAACCGTACGGCTAGCATTTATTAGTTGCTGACGTTGATACAGCTTAGAAACTCGTGCAAGGTGAGATTCCCTGGGAGTGCGGGATATTCAGTAGCAGTTCAATCTGATAAACCCCCAGAGGAATGAAAGAACAGCATTCAAGGCAACAGGCCTGGAATGAAGAGATACAGTGGGGAGTCAGTATTACTACAGAAGCTTTACCCAGACTCCAGCATCTGGAAAATACAGTGGAAACACTGGAAGAAAACCTCGATTTTTTAGTCAAAAGCAGGATGGGGTATCTTTGAAAACGACAGTCTGGAGAATTTATGACGCACTTGACGGGTTAGGGCACGTGTAATGCATGAAAATATTGTCAAGAGTTCTAAAATCCTCCATAAGCTTTGGTGACCGAAGTCCAGGTTCTATCACCTAAAAGTGAAAAATAGGCCCTTATCACATATAGCTAGGACTCCAGATCCCAGGTCCTGGCTGGCTGTCTAGTCTCAAGAAAAAACAAAACACATCCTAAAAAGCCCAGATGGAGTTTCAAACAAGGAAGAATAGTGGACCGCCACCGTCTCTCTGCAGCTGAGTGGCCGTCAGGGCTGGAGGTCAACTCCAAGACCTGATTTGTCCATCTCTGGAAGGTGAAATCGCAGATGTGCAGTCGCCATTCGACTACCTCAACATTCTGGTTGATCTCCAAGCTGTTGAATCCTGAGATATTTCTCCACGTCCGTGTGAGATACTTGGATGTCGGAATCAGAGCTGTCCAGAACATGAGGCGGCCACACCCTATTCTTCAGATACTTAAATAACAGACCTCTAGACTGTTCATTGATCAACTTACGCGATAGAACCTTATCCCTAAATTATATAGTATAAGGCTACCTTTCAGGTGGTATGCCATCGACGAATGGCTTCCTGGATGAACTTTCGCACGGGACGAACTCCCATAGAGCTACCGGAGGCATCGTTTCGGGATCCTGCAGCGGATGACAGCCACATCTTTTCGACAATTTGACCATATCTTCAGAGGGGGAAAAGGAGCCTAGTCAGCGGGAGATATAATACGGACAAGGTCATGCAGAGGAGACAAAAACTTAAGTTGTACCGATAATATCATCGACAAAATTCACTTTCCATCCCGAGCATCAGAGCAGATATGATTGTGCACGCACCGAGAAACATTCTCTCTATGATGTGCCGGGTCTGCATCCGCAGCTAGGCAAAAATGGCCTTGGCGATATCGGATAGAGGTCCCTCACCAAGAGTACGAGAACGTGTCTTCGAAGGTCTGTACACTGCCTTGCCTAAAATTCTCCACAATACCTCGGCGGGATTTGTCGAGGTGAACGAGACCAAATTTCGCGAGGGATTGAGTAATGGGGCCACTGAGAAGGATGATGAACAGGAGTGAGGGAGGACTGCATCAGGTGCTGTCGAGCTTGCGTCAGATATTTGAAAGTGCGAGAAATCCTTCGTCGCCATTCTCGACATACCAGGAAGCATAGTGTACTCTGACAGAAGAATCAGCCAGCTGGGAGCTCACAACTCCATTCAAGTGCAGTCTGCAATAGACAAGGTAGCAACGGGAAATTTGATTTCGGAACTATAATCAAAATGTGGTTGAGCAAAGGAAAATGAACTATGGCTGGTACTCGTTCAACTCTTTCTGAGCTGCTAAGAGTCACCTCTGAATTGGCTCTAGGCCCTGATAAGATATATTCATGCCAATTTAATGAGTTTAAAGTTGGCAATTTTATTTTAAACCTAGAGAGCCGTTTAGGGCTGCAGACATTCAAAGACATTCAAACTTACTTTTGCTCTATGTACCAGGCAACTTGGTCAACTGAGAGATTGGCTTTCCCAGAGACAATTTGAGTTGATTTCGTCTTTGTTGAGAGCTGTGTGATGAAAGATGGAGCCATTTCCCCCTTATACTGCGGTATTAAGCTGGGGAAAGTCAGAAATCAAACCGTAACGTATAAAATAAATTTCAAACTAGTAATACAAACAACTTGGTCAACTGTCTTCTAATGGTATATTAACCTTGGTTATTCGTTTTTACACATAATATCAACAGAGAGGACTTATGAACTACAGCAAGCCGAAATTCACAGAATAAGAAAACGGGACGCAATGGTCATTACCCGACCGCTTTGACGTAATTTTGCGGAATGTTTCTACTTCCGAGAGAATTTTAGTCGTATAAACGATAGATATTGGATAATTTTGTTAAATGCAGGGCCGTTGATTGCCAGTCGCTATTTGTGGTGTTCATATAATACCTACAGAATAACCCATAGTCAAATGATCGCCAGCAACAGCTTTACCCTACCCGATGTGAATTTCGATGATACTAACCAATGCAAATGCTATTAGCCACCAGTGTCTCGCCACAAGTCAGGTATCCTTCTCCGTGGAATTATCAGCATGTCCAATAGCAGTGCTGAACATTTGTTCAAATAGAATACATGGACGCGCGCCAAATCCGATAGTTATCCAAGACCATTGAGTGACAGACGGGGGCGTATCAAATCTACATAAATGGTTCTCAGGGGGCTGTACTCTAGCACTGCTGTCTCACTGTATCTATCACCTGGGGCTGACTGAAAAATTATAAAGCGCATATCTGCCGTCTACATGCTACCATGGAAGCTTCTGTATGTTTTTACCTTGTGCGTCGAGAGCACCAACTGATTGATATTAGGAAATACTCCGAACCATTGCATCGCTGAATGCACGAACAACTCAAGCCGAACGCACTGTATCAAAGTACGAGCAGGAGTTCGCTAGGTTAAGGCTTTCCTTGTCCAATAAGGCGAATGACCTGGAAGAAACCGCGCGGGTGGCCGAACTTCTCTACGAAGTAAATCGAAAACTCGGGACTGTGATCGACTACCTCCTGAAGCAGCAGAACCTTCTGGACGACAGAGACTGCGACTCCTTTGAAGCAATGTTCAACATCCTTCTCAAGCAAGCGGAGTCTCATGAAGATGAAATTGATACAGAGGAAGGTAGTAAAAGTGACAAACAAGGCGGAAGTGGACATCCTGGCGTCCTTGAACTAGGTTAGAATTGCCTCGTTGGACATCAAAGCTTTCACGTTGAGGAAGCAAAACTATTGTGGCGGTTTACTTGTTTTAAAACCGAATTTCTCTTCACCAAATTGTTGTTCCTTGGTTTGAGTACTTTCACCCTCGGCTTATTAAGACTATTGTTCCAGTCCGAGTCCCATTCAGTAGTAATCTCTAGGGGTCGCTTGGCCTCGTTGAACTTGTCACGTTTCAAGCTCAAAAACCAGAAAAACAGATTATCCACATGACTTTCCCAGATGCTGCTAGAGATACATTCCTTGGGAAGGCCCCTGTCTGCCGAACTCCTTCGAAAACTTCTGATTCGATTCGGCGGCTAACTCCAGATACTTATAGTTCACTTGGCTTGCATTCGCCTCGGCGAGAGCATGTGCAATTGCTGCGATGTTTTTGATCTAATCCATCTTGGGTCAGCAAGCGATAAGTACACAGCGCTCTGGAACCCACCTCTCGTCCATTGAGCTCTAAACGCTCCAATCTTTGGAGATCGCGCTCCTCGGTCATGGCAGGCCCTTGAATTGTACGTGCCCTAGCCAGGAAAGTTGACCAGAGATCCCTGCGAAATCTTTTGCTCAAATCTTTATACTTGATGATCAAATGGATTCGACTGATGATTGCGTCATCAAACTGGATACCGCGATTTGAAGTCAAGAAAAGGATTCCTTGATAATATTCGAGCTTTCGGAGGAAAACGGTGACTAGGCGATTATGAGTATCATGGTAAGATGTACGCTGCTCCATAAACGCATCTGCCTCATCCAAGAGGAGCACGGCTTTAAAGTGTTTAGCGATCTTGAATACCGTTTCGAGTTGTTGCTCAAGCGCATTGGAGTCTCCGTGGTCGACAACGAGCTCGCCTGCAGATATCTGGGAACGTCAGCGAGGCAAATGTTAGCACCACGACTGGTTCTTACCGAATAGAGAGGCAACTCGAAATGTTCCGAAGTTGCTTCAACTGTGAACGTCTTCCCGACGCCGGGTGGGCCACTAGAATGGATTAGGAGGAAAATATAAAAATAGTAAAAAATTTGCCGACATACTCCAAAAGGATGTTCAGTCCTTGGCCTTTTCCATCGATTACATCGTCAAAGGGTACTGTCGGTATCATGCCCAAGCGGGTTTTTGCCATTGATAAGAGAAGAGTCTTGTTCTCTGGCGGAATTTGCAGGCAGTCAAACGATTCAGGTGACCAATTCACGTCCCTAAGAGCACTCACTGCGCACTCCACTAGTATCACATTAGCTGGTCTCCAAAATCTTATCAATCGTGTCACATACAGAACATCTTCTCTTTGAAGCTGAAACAACAGACTGTTGGACATGCGATCAACAATTCTGCTTCGCTCAGCTTTTGTGCGTCCACACCGTCCCGTCGCATTCTCTCCTTTTCTCGCTCACGGTCCTCCGTGAACATTGCATCCATATCAAAAAAGGCAATGCCGTCTTTTTCTTTCACTCCTGTGTCGCGGAGAGACGGCCGGGAGTAGTTTGGCTGCATTTCATGGAAAAATGCGGCGTCCACTGCGACTCGACTGTCGATCTTGAGTTTGATAGCCTTCCCCTTGTTCATAAAAAATGCACTGCCTTTACAGTGCCGAGTGTGCGAGCCGGCCAAATCCCGAAACTTTCGACCTCTTTCGACCAAGTCTTCCCGGACTTGCTCATTCCTTGGATGGTAGCGGAGAGGGAAAGCCTCAAGGCTCTCGATCGGCTTTGACCCGCGAAACTTTGCCACACGTAGAAAGATACCGGCTTCGCCAAATTTTCCATCATAATCAAGGAACCGGCACTCCAGGTTGAACCACGTCTCGTTGTTCTGTGTCACCTCTTCCCCCGCGTCGAATATGACGCATCGCGGCTCTTTTGTGCCAAAGCATGTCGCGAAAACTTGAGATCCCGGTTTGAAAAGCGCCCAGAGAAGGTCGTAAGTAATATGACCGTGCTGCAGCATTGACTCGAGACGCTGCGAGGTGGCTGAATATGCTTGCTTGAGGTGGTCGATGAGCAAGCGGAGGTGCTGACGTGGGAATTCGCACTCTGAGTTGTTCATATTTTCAGCATATTTGTCGAGCTCTGGGAGGAAATGGAAAAGGATATTTTGCTCGATCTAAGCCCATGTCAGTGATTCTCCGAGAGATAATACCATGTCTCAATTACCGATGGTTTGTCCTCCACCAGGCTGATGGCCTTGATGCCATACAATACCTCACGCAGGTTGTCGCGCAAGTCTTCCGATTTGATGTCGATATACGGCATCACCTCCTCAGAATTCCGCTCTAATAATGCGCTTAGTATTGGTTCTTTCCCTTGCGCAAAGACATTACATACCGACACGTTCGCGGACAACGAAAGCATATTCAGCATAATCGTCCAGACCACTGCTGATTTCTACCGGTTCTGCTATCTTGTATTTGCATGCTTCTTTGTCCCAACTGAACCCTTGTCAATAATTTTGTTAGAACGAAATAGAAGGAATAGAGTTGGTGGCTCATACGTTTCCACGATCGTCTTATATTGGGATGTCGAGGCCCACTTTTCGAATGATTTGAAAGCATCCGGAGTAGTACAAATCGGACTGTCAAGATCATCTGCAACCTGTTCGCCCTCCTCCAGTTTACTGCTTGCTTGAGTAGGCTTGGTTGCCACAGACAGTTCAGCTAAAGCACATTCATTGCGGGCGAGCTTCACCAGCAACTGCTTCAGTCGAACCATGTCGGGGCCGGGTGGGAGCTGGTCCTGGGAAACGGGAGTGTTCGGAGGCTCTTGGTTGGGAAGATCGAGCAGCGTCTGCTCGAGAAACATACCAAAGAGATACTTCAGGTAGGTTTTAACAACTTTTGCAAATTGCTGTGTAGACTCCCACTTCTTGAAAGATGCAGAATCTTCTTGAGTAGTACAAAGTGGACATCTGAGATCAATTTCATCGGCCATCTGAGAGTCCCCTTCATGTTCTTTGCAGGAATGATCGCACTGAGCAGTGCCACTCTCCCCGTTTGAAGTAATTGGAGAGAAATCATTATCGATGACTTCCTCTAGCAAATTCAGTCGAGACATGTCAGGGTCGGCTGAAAGCTGATCTTTGCAGAGGGGAGTTCTGGGAGGCCCCGTGCCAGCAAGACTAATCAGAGCCTCCTTAAGCACCTCGTGGAGATGCACCGAGTTCTTCATAGTCTTTTGAGGCATAGCCGGTTCCTCCGTTGGACTCCCAGGCGGCGTCAAGCTTTGCCGACTAAAAAGAGAAGTTTCCTTCGAAGTCATGGTATGCTCAATGGAAGGCGAACTCGCGCTGTGTCGAACAGAGGCCATATTTATGATCAATTCGATAAATCTGTGGTAGTTGAAAAAGCTATGAAGACCTGATAGGTTTGTTTGGATCTGTTACACAGTCACCAGTTTCTGGTCCCTTTTATATCATTATGATTCCACTCCAGCCATTCTGATAGTCTCATATTGTGCAGGAGTACGAAGACACAGCTGCGTCGAAGACATGTTTCTAATTCGTTAGTCGATCAGCATGCATGGGCCTAGGCCGCACAAGAAAGGGCCCCGCACTTGAACTTGGAATGCCGAAACCTACTTTGCTACTGGTTCCCAAAAAAATGAGAAGTTCATATATTGATGAGCCAATCGCATCAAGGCAACGGATCAGCCATTCTCCTGGCAGGGATCAAAAAAGATGCAGCAGGTCCCAAGATGTCTGTACCCTGTTTGGACCACATATGCTTGCCCCAGCTAGGACGGGAAGTGATGTTCCCTGTTGAGACCGAAAATCCTTGCACCGGGACAAAATTATTTGCTCCGGTCGGACTAATATCTTTGGGCCACCGGTCGGGCTTATCGGAGAGCAGCCTCTCCGAAATGGTCTGCGCAAGCAAGTGTCAACCCCGCTTCATCACGTGGTTTTGGAGTAACCCCGCCTGGATTCGCCTGAATGTCAAGTTAACAAAGCAACATTTGAGCTCAACAAACTGCCCTGCGCATGATACCTAACATGTTAATGCCGGTCGATATAAATCGGTTACACTCGGATGGCTTTGTTATGGTCCAAGAAGGGGCAATAGGAGAACAGGTTCAAGCCATGAGACAGAGTCGTTTTCCTATCAGAACTGCAGAGGGGTTGGATTTCTGCAAGAGAACTGTTCTTGATGACACGGTGAGGACACTTCACTTTGCGGCATTTCTTGCTAACTCATATATAGCGTATTACTTCGGTGCTCGAACAATGCTTTGATTGGTGCGGTCTGGGAATATATAAGGTCTTCGGCAGCGATCCAACCCATGTCTACGTTTTCATGAACTGCCCCGAAGCTAAGCTACCTGCTCTGACCGTCCAATTATGGGAAGCCGGCTCGCAAATAGAATATTATACAGGCTCACAATCCCTCGATCTCAACACGTTTGCCTCTTCAACTGGGCTTCTAGAAGTGCCTTTCGCTCGCCTGGGGAGAAGCAGACCCGAGATCGTTGAGCTGGAACATGGCGGCATGTATGATAAAGATTTTCTATTATGTTCTCGTATATATTCTGATGTGTGGATTAGGGTTATCACAGATACTCGACTTGCATTCCGCATTTTAAAAGGACTTGCGATCATGTTCGTTTTTGCGACAAGGGAAGAGCTAAGTGGTTGGGCGAAAATGGTGCTCCCGAAAGATCGAGGGCTTGAGAAAATGGTGGCTGAAATGGGTGCCTCGAAGATTGGTGTCAATTTTGCTTTCCAGGATTAATAGCTTGAAAGCTTTCCTGGCCAGCAAGCCATTCCGAACCTCCCTGAACAGCACTGTTAACCTGGAGATTTCTTTCTATCCCACCGGACAAAAATGATTCTGGCGTAAAGAGCATGTCATCGTGATGAGGTCCGCTGATTGTACCCTTGAACATAAGTGGTGCTCGTGCGCCCGAACCATAAGTAGAAAATGCGTTCATAGGTTGCGCATTGAAGGAAGGAAGCGTATGCATGTTCAACGATGCATCGGTGTTGAAATCAAAGGAAACTCCATTTAATGCCAAGTCGCATCCTAAATGTGGTGGACCTGAAGTGAGGGATGATTAGCGGTGCCCCAGAAATACTACAATAATCGACAGGTTTGCGCATACTCCCAACATGTAAGGGAACCCTAGGCGAAGGGACTGGGGAAACTTGAATGGTTTGTGGTCGTTGAACAGACTCTCTGCGTATCTTACGTCTCTTGGACGCATGTAGGCGAAGTTCAGGAGGGGTCAAAGATTGCCTCAATTGCTTTTCAGATTCTCTCTTGAGATCCTCTCGGCGTATGATAGCTTTTGGGACATCGCATTTGTGGTTAGTATATAGACTGACCCGTTTGAATATCCGATCACAGCAAATTTCATAACAATTGACATCTATGACATTGTAAGCCAAGGTGTTGAGGCAAGGCAAATTCGATGCATACGAATCTGGTAATGCCGAACGAGGCCTTTCCATCCTTTGAATGTTTTCTGACATTCAGGACATAGCAAGCCAATTTTTCCTTCGCCGCGAATACCTCTTACCTCTTCGTCTGTCTCATCTGGGCTGCCGGATATACCGTCGCTTTGATAGTCTTCCCCATCATTACTCTTTTTTCCAAAGTGCTTGTGTGCTAAGCACTGGGACAGCTCAGACATCATTTCCTGCTGCAAATTTTGATACCTAAGAAGGATTTGCTGGGCTCGAAACTGTGGGCGGGGCGTCAGTCAAGTATTGGCTGGATCTCGTCTGCACAGACCTGAAAATGAGTTACATGTTGATGATAATCATCTTTTGTACTAAATTCCTGTGGGCAGTCTCTGCACATAATAGACCTGTCTCCCGCCATTTTTGTTCAGGTTGATGGTGGCTTGGTGAGGGAAATCAACTTGTAGTAATGGGAAAGGAAAAGTAAAGGAAAAGTAAAGGAAAGTCTGAAAGGCACCTAGTACCTGCCTCCACATTAGGAGGCGCTACGGGCGGGGTCAGATTATTAGTCAGCTACCTCGTGACTGTCCCCTCTTTCTGCCTCTGAAATTATCTTGGCAATCTATGTCATCATCCTCAACCCTCTGATGGGGTGATCTTTCGTTTCACACTCCTTTTGAACGAGGTTATCTCCAAGACCTCCCAGCACCTCCGCACTCAATACAATCTTCATACTGCATGCATAGGATGGCTAACTGCGAGCTCTGCGGTGGTTCAGGGGTCGATGGGGGCTTTAAGTGCACTCTGTGTGGTGGCAGAGGTTCCAAGAGGTCTATGATGACCCTCGTGAGCTTTTTGAACCGCTCTCGGTGTGTCTATTGATTTAATATTATGAATTTCTCTAATAAAATATACTTCAGCACGGCCGCGATGACCTGAAAAAAGTACTCGTTCGACTTTACCTCACGCTACCCGACCTTCTCATAAACGCAAACTGGCTAGTGCGCTATACGAATTGGGATGCGCGGGCTTCTGATCATTCAGACTCACCAAACAATGTATTGAGCTTCCAAATCCGGATCGGGATCAGTTTTCTACAATCGGCCTTCAAAAGATGGTTCACACGTGTGGCAGGCATCTCAAAATACTTTGGGACCTGAGTTCGGAACTCTCAGATAGTGAAGCGATCTTGAGGAAGAGCTTTGGAAATACTGGATTGGAACCGCATCGTTGTTTTGAGTTGTTTTTCTTAATTATGTACAGTGTTTTGCACCTTTTGTACTTAGGACCGTTCAGTAAGACCAGGATCTCATGACGAAAAGAAATACGTATACTGAGTACGTCTCGAGTAGCTAGCTCTTCTTAGTATTGTGGCACGGCCCATTCAAAATCCATGGCGGTCAAAGGTGGTCCAAGAAAATTGATCTTGCAATCTAAATTGAGTTCTTTCACGGTCAAGTATTGGGCTCATAAACAGGTAACACAGAGCAGCAAATGTTGAGCTTCACGAAAAACTGGAGACAATCCGAAGTCTTCATTCATTTATTGCTCGGATCCAAGTTCTCATTCTGTGTAATATGAATCAGTATGCACCAATGCAACAAGCCCACGTAGTCAACATACTATGCGCGGTACAGTATCTTGACCCGCTCTCCGCCCAGCTGGTGCAGTCTTCTTTCACGCATTTGATCGCGGGGCTAGGCATTATTCTTGATTTCGTAGGTAGGAGAAATTTTCCAGTAGGTGTGAGAATCCAAAGGAGTTCGTAATATTTAGCGGATTCGACTGCGAAAACTCCTCCTTTTAAGTTCTCTCTTCAATTCTCGGTATTAACAAGCTCCTTGTGATGCGTCATCTTCTGAGCGTTGACCATACATGACAGTCACACAAAATGAGGGGTATAACCTATCAATTGCCCCAACTAAGCGCCGCCACATTTGGGCCACCACCACATTCGACTTCGATACGATGTAAGCTGAGCAGGACCTGAGCAGGACCAAAAGCCGGCGACTCAGAAACTAAGGAAGTGGACACAGTAGTCAGATGCCAATTGGCGGTGTGCGTAGTATGGGTTTTCTTGTGAAACACAGTAAAATCCACGTGATACATTCAAAAAGGCTAGACACATAAATAGAAGTCCGGATCGCCCTAGCAGAAAATAGTCTTCATGTGACTCGGATAAGAACAGCAAACGATGTTGTGGCTATGTGACTTTGAAGATTGCTATAAAGCCTCCGTTCGCACACATGGCGAATGTATTCTGTGCAATCGTCATCTATGTGTGAAACATTTGGAACCAAGCTACCACACCTGTCCGCGATGGGAGGTAAGTGAAAAGAAAAAAAATTGAAGGGGCGGTGCTGATATCTTTGTGCAGGAAGAAGCCGAATACGATCCTGCCGCCAGGAGAGCCGAGCACGACGAGATTACTAACCTCATCAACAAAATAAATGTCGCTGCGCTCATCCGTCAAGCCTCAGCTCTTCGAGGAGGCCTCGCTTGTTCCATACCACAAAGTCTTGAGTATGACAGATCAACGCGGAGCTCAGTTATGGGAGGGATGAACTATCATATTGAGCTATTATTTGACGATGGAATCAGTTGGTTAGCACGAATCCGGAGATCCAATATCACTTCTCCGCCAGCAGAGTTGCGAGACTATATCTTGCGCAGCGAAGTCTCAACCCTGCGATTTTTAAGTGAGACTTCAATCCCAGTTCCAAAAGTGTTCGATTACAACTTCTGTGAAAAGAACCCTGTTGGTGTTGGATACATTCTTATGGAAAAGTTGCCTGGAAATTCCTTGCGCTGGTCACTTGCCAATCCTGAACAAAGGAAGAAGGTAACCAGCCAGCTTGCAGATATATACATGGAGTTGAAGGCTCATCCTTTCCCTATGACCGGCTCCATGTTTGATCCTGGGCTCCATGATGTTGGCCCATTCGCTCGAGAGTCCTTGACAGACTATCATGGTTCCCACATGAATGCGCTCGGACCTTTCCCCTCTACAAAAGAATATTTTACCGCACATATCCATTTGATCTTAGATCTGATAATCAGGCAGGAGTTATACGTTGATCGGACGGTTGATGCGTTTTTGATCCACCGTTTTCTCCTCGAGATAGCGCCGAAAGCCTGTTCTCTAAGTCATCTTGACGATGGGAAGTTTTACTTGAAACATGCGGACGAGAAGGGGGATCAAATACTTGTGGACAATGAATTCAACATTACAGGAATCATTGACTGGGAGTGGGCACATACCGATTCAAAGTCAGGGGCATTCAATTCACCGATTGTCCTACTACCCGTTGCTGATTTTTACGCGGGCGAAAATTCAATTGGCGAGGACGAGGAGCTTTTTGCTGAATGTTTTGAAGCCAATGGGCATCCGGATCTTGCAATGATTGTCAGGAATGGTCGAATCATCCACAGGTTCCGATTTTGTTGTGGCTACGATCTTAGTGATTGGAAAGGATTTCTCGGGCTATTTGGCGGACTCTTAGCCGCCATAGGGTGCACTGAGGATTTTGATTGGGATACTTGGAAAGCAAAAGCTCTGGAACGCTACCGAGATGATCACCAACTCCAGCTCGTAATCGAAAAATACGATAAGAATTAGCTTGCTTGAATGGACTACAAATGGGACACAAACAGGCGGGGCTTCAATCCTGCCACATTATTTTCGCGTATAATTTATGTTCTCGAGAAGATCGTTTTCTCATTTCATTGCAGACTAGGCGGTGCCTTGCTTTAGGCCGAACATGGTTCCCTCGGGGCCTTTCAAGGTTAGCAAAGGTTTGAAGCTGGAGATGTTCTCCTACACCGAGCAATAACGATCGATATTTCGCCTGAGTCGAGGTCAACCGTATCGTTATCTTAGAAACGATTTGGTAGTCATGCTCTAGACGCCCGTCGCTGAAAGGTCATTGCTAGCACCGCAGCGGCTCTCAAGACGTGTCGAATAGAGCACCTGTAGTAATCCCGACGATCCTTTGGGGAAATATTGTCCAAATTGTTTCCACACTAGTCCCCTATCTTCTTTCAGCCTCATCAAAAGCTCGTCTTGCGAAATGTAGCAGTCATTCAATTTAATTACGGTATCAATGATATGTTTCCAATTAAAACTCTCCTCCCTTATAGTCGAATATTGGTTGTATTTGATAGTGCTAGAATACTGTGATACTGTATGATGCAGTTGCAGTTCAAAAGCCAAGCCGCCACATCGGAAATAATTCCTGGGGTGCTATATTTGCCATGGGGAGGATGAAGAGGAGCCGGTGACTCTACACTGTGGAAGATGCGAGTTGGTGGCTCACTTGGGATGCATGGAACTATGTCTAGGATCATGGCGGCCTGGATACCACATATCATGTCCGCATGGTAAGCATAATGTCGTATGAACCATGTGGAATCAATATCACTGACAGAAATTAGTCTCTACAGTACGAAGGAGCTTTCGACACGGAATATGAGCTGTGAGGGACCAATACTAATCCGAGTGATACAGCCAGTGGAAGGCGGCCCCACCGTTCTGCCTGCTGCAACTGCGCCTCCTAGATTCGCTGAGATCCTCCAACCTCCAACCCCATCTATATGACGGATCCTTCCCCGCAGGCAGAAAGTGCGCATTCCCAAGATGAGACGATACCACGCCCTCTACGCCGATCCGCGCGACTAGCAGGACACTATGACAATGTCCATCAGGGCACTCTCCGCCGTTCACCACGACTATCACAAACAACGCATGATTCCCTCTCATGAGATCACGGTGGCCCGAGTGAGCACCGTACTCTACTGGCCTTGCCGTAGATACACGTGTAATTCGGGAACTTTCCAAACCCCCAGCCCTCGAAACGGAGAAGGTTTTACTCGATGTGGTGCAGGAAGAAACAGGTTGTAGGACTGCTTGTATTTGACAATGGATATATCTAAATTATGGAGGAAATTGAACCCGACTACTGGCTGTACTTTAGCCACACGTCGGCAGGTAAGTAGTATGGTGGGTAACCACTTGCATATCTTGGCCCACGAAACTGTCAAGTATATAATGTAGTAAGAAGCGAACATGTTTTTTAGGCTCGGCCAGCTGTTTTTCGTGCTCTACGTTGACATGGTCTATTTCAAATGGCACAGGTTACTGTATCATGAATCTTCAAGAGCATCCCTATCTTTTACCAAGAGGAATATTAGGTCTGTTTAGTTCTAGTTCAACAATAGGCTCTCAAAAAGACCACAATCGACGACATCCGACACCCGTTCAGTGATCAGGAATATGAAATTGCAATGCGTTCAAGTTGGTAAAAATATACGATACAGCTGTCGAACCTGATCATCTTTCCAAGTGAGGAAACCGACTGCTGCTCTTCATGGACCGCAGTATTCCCGCCACTACCAAAAGAATAAAGGGGTTTGGTGCCATGATCAGAATATGAGCGTGCAAAGGGTTCTAGCGTGTGATAAATGTGATAAATTCCTTTGTCCAAGCCATTTGTTCGTAGAAGTATTTTGCCCCATCATAACACTCAACTAGTCAGCCAGAGCGCGTAATTTAAAAATAAGAGATCAATTATTAGAGTATATGACGTAATTATAAAGTGAAACACGTGTGCACACATGGACAGGCTCAAGCAGATACCGGTATTGGTGTTTTCCTTAAGAACGAGTGGTAATCTCTTTGCATTCTTACACCAGTGAAGGAATAGTTTCCACTATAACGGAAGCATATTCTAGCTCCTAGGACGAACCCGTCTTCAGAGGCAATCACTCCCAAAAAACTCTTGGCGTTTATTAGCGAGAATAAAGAACGAAGACAAGAAGAAAATGAACACCCTTGTGTTGAATTTGCTCGACGGTTCTCTAGATTCTCTAGATCATACACTTCACTAATTTTCCGAGAATTGGAAAAGCGTAAGCAAACAGCAGAATCAAGAGCCTCAGGTCATTCTGGCGAGAGATCTTCTTGATCCATACTGTGGCTACCGCACTATGTGATCACGAGAGATTCTTTGAACGACTGCAAGTTACTGACATGGAGGAGCGCGTGGATGTTTGAGAATGATGGTCCGTGGACCTCCGTACATACTGGACATTAGTGTTCAATACATGAACAATTCAGTTTTTCTTTTTTTGTTCTTTCGATTTCATCTACCTAGAGCCCTGCGCAGATTTCCATAGCTTGTGTCTAGTCATCCAATAGTCGATATTCCACCCTCCGGTTGCATAGGTCAGGTTATTCATGCGCATGTTGAATTATAAGTGATGCTTCAGTGTTCATGTTATTTATGGGGGTTGATGGTGTGTGACCACACGCGTATCTTAGCATAGATTCGACGGTAGTCAATATCGTGACAAAACTGTTAAGTATATAATGTACTAAGAAGTGAACATGGCACGGCCAGCAGTTTTTCGTGCTCTCTGCAGAAGCAAACGCCCCATTCTAAACGTAGCTTCATCAACATGAAGCTTGACTTGGTCTATTTCAACTGGTGCAAGTTATCATGAAACTTCAGGAATCTTCATGCGGGAACTATCTTTAACCAAGAGAAATATTAGGACGTTTAAGTTCTAGTCCAACCATAGGCCCCTACTTGTACGTGACTAATGCCTCGAGCTGTGCAATGTTCAATTACACAGCTGACATCAACATCTGGGGGACACAAAATCCACGACATCGGGCGCCCGTTCAGTATCGGGAATATTGTTGCTTCGTCCCATCTCAGGAGCGTAAAATTACATTGCGTTTATGCTGGCAAAAATATACGATACAGCTATCGGAGCTGATCATGTTTCTAAGTGAGGAAATCGACTACTACTGGTCATGGATACCCGAATTCCCGCCACTACCAGAAGATAAAGAGGCTCGGTGCCAGGATCAAAATATAAGCGTGCAAAGGGGTTTAGCTTGTAAGTAATTCCTTTACCTAAGTTATTTGTTTATTGAAGTCTTGCGTCTTATCGTTACACTCAACGAATTAACCGGAGCGCGCAATTTCAAGATAAGAGATTAATTACTAGAGGGCCTTTTGTAATCCCGAAATTCAAAATAAGTAGTACAACTTGCACGTGCACACGTATGGGCGCGCGCAAGCAAATACCCTATTGACGTTATCTTCAAAAGCTATTTGGCAGTAATCCTTTTGCACTTTTACTCTATTAGCTGAACAGTTTCATCTATAATTGAAGAGAATCTAGCTTCTAGGACGAATTTACCTTCGGAGAGATCGCTTACGGGAACACTCTTGGTGTTTATTAGCGGGAACTAAAAACGAATAAGTAGAAAGCCTGTGTTGGCTTTGCTCGTTGGTTCTCTAGACCATACACGTTACTTGAGCGAGGGTTCGATCCAGGAAAACACGAGATGGACGAAAAGTAGCGGCCTTGGGTTGAACTCGAGCGCTTGATATCTACGGGGCAAATTTGAGAGGCATTTTAAAGTAACGGAATTCTTTGATCATCTCTTGCTGGAAGTTGAACCATTGGTATGAACAGAAACTAAATACCAAAATCAAAATACAGGTGAACCATCCTGAACAAATTCGTTTATATTGACGGAGACCCAGCCCAAAGCATTCTTTGCACGGAAGTATATACGTCATATCCGATTTATTAAGCCACTTTAGAACTAGTTGTCTCTCTATTAGACTTTCTTCAAATTCCATTTTCCGAGGCATTTGGCGAGGAATTAGAAAAGTGTAAAGAAATAGCAAAATCTAAAACAAGAACCTTATATCACTTTGGCCAGAGATCTTACTTGGTTTATATTGTGGCTTCAACACTATATGATCAGGGAGGATTTTTTTGAACGATTTTCAGTCACTGGAATGGAAGAGCGCGTGGATTATTGACATAGTCCGTGGACCTTCGTGCATCCTGGACACTATTGCAATATATGAACAATGACGGTTTTTATTAATCTTTTAATCTCATATTTGAATCTCTGTGCACATTTTCATAGCCTGCCCCTGATCAATACATCTGTCGATATTACCTGCTCCCGTTGCACAGGTCAAGTTGATCATCGTGGTGGCATCAAACGCCCGCCAAGCCTCCTTGTTCAATTTCCAGCCAGACTGAATTCCAGGTACGCGTCAGCCTCACTGCGCAACATTTGATTGGAGCCAATAGTTGGTTTCGGGAAGCGCCAGGAGGGGGCGGATGACCTGAGGTACGCCACGGTTGCTGCCGGCGGTTGGCTTCGGCCACCCATAATACAAGTATTTCAAGCAGTTAGACATTCTCATATGCCCAATAGTTGGTCAAGTTGCTTCGTTCGCTGATGCGGGTGGGCGCTTAGGTGGTGCACTTCTTCGCCCCCAATGCCTTACTCAGGGCTGATTGCAACGCAACTTCGCCGTCGCTGATTCCTCGTTACCCCTCACTCCTTCCACTCCCCGATTCTGTTGAATGACCGAGTTTACAGCCAACCGAAACATTCGAAGCTAAGCGATACAATTATATTTCTGCTAATTCGACCATCCTTCACGGCAGTGGCGGCGACAGCTTATGCCAGTCAGTTGTTTTCTCACGTCCCCATTGGAGGAGCGGAACCGCTTCCCGCGAGGAGAATGGCGTCCACAATATCGTTCGGTCGCTCAAATTCGGGGTTCCAGATGGGTCTGAACCACGGCTCTGTCATCAATCACTTCCACACTTCCATTGAAGAAAGCAGGGAAATAAAGGAGCATAACGCATGTTTTGCAGATCTGTTCATCGCGGAGCCTGAAGAGGATCTCAATATGCGGAGGCGGACAAAAGGACCTCGTACCTCGGGGACCTTTAGCTGGTTCTTGGAATCAAACGAGCTCAAAGATTGGTTTCGACAAGCAAAGGCCGTTAGCAGTATAGAGCAAAATGTTTTATGGCTACACGGCAATCCAGGAATCGGCAAATCCACAATGGCTATGATGCTTGCTGAAGAACTACCAAAGAAGGATTATTTTTCCAACAGTGATAGCATTCTCTCATTTTTTTTCTGCGACTCCGACTCTGAATATCACAGAACGGCAACCTCTCTACTACGAGGTTTTCTGTACCAAATCATCAAAAAACATCCATGTTTTATGGAACAAATGATGCCAAGATATAAAGTTCAAGGAAAGCGTCTTTTCACGTCGTTTGACGGACTTTGGGCGGTACTGATGGATATAGGCCGAGCGTCTAACGGTACCGAAATATATTGTATTGCCGACGCTCTCGACGAATGCGATACCGAATCACAAGATATATTCCTTCGGCAAATTCACCAATCGTTTAAACAAGCGAACGAGATCAGTCTGGTCCCATGCAGCGTGCATTTTTTGATCATCAGTCGTCTATACCCCGAGATCCAGAATTTTCTATCTATCTTTCGATGTGTCGATCTCGGCTCATGTAAGGAGATAGCCGATGACTTAAGAGCTATGATCCAAGACAAAGTATAGGACCTTGCAAGGCGAAATAATTATCCTGCTTCTGTCCGAAAAACCGTGTTATAGATACTCGAAGAAAAGGCAGATGGAACATTCTTATGGGTCGGGATTGTCTGTGAGCAGTTGATTAAGGTGCGGTCAAAGGACGCGGTTAAGCAACTGAGGGCTCAACCTCAAGGGCTATATCTTTTGTATCGATCCCTGTTTAATGTAGCCTTTGAAGACAACGACTCATATAACGCCCCGTAATTGAAGATGTTGTTGATGTTTGTCATATTTGCGTTACGACGCCTAACTGTGGCTGAAATAGCCGAAGTATGTTGATTATACTTGGACGAGGATATCGAAACTCGCCTCTAGTTCACCCAAGAGATCATTGACTCTTCTCGCTCGCTGATTTTTACTGACAAAGTCTACGTGCGACTGTTATATAGGTCTGTCAAGGACTTTTTAATGACAGAGATGGAAGGTTTCACGACTGTCAAATCTAATTACGTCCTGTCATATCGTTGCATTGAGCTTATTTCTCAATATTGTCGGCCCGGTCTGGACAGGTCAGCGCTGCGGTCAACTTATGGATTTCTTGGTTATTCAGTACTGTATTAGCCGAAGCACGCAAGCTTAGCCAAAACAGAATTTACTATCCAGAAAGAGCATGAAAACTTCTTCCAAAACACGCTCGGGACATGGAGGCGCTGGCTGGAAAATTATAACCATTCGCTAAGAAGCTCATGGGATGCTCTAGGACTAGACATATCCGTCATTCATGTCGCAGCCCGATGGGGAATTGTTCCGCTCATCTCAACCGCCCACCAAAAGGCATTGGAGGAAAAAGATGACCACGGACAATCGCCACTACTTATCGCGACCAAAAACACTTAAATTGAAGCCTTGCATGTCATAGCTGAGTCTAACGTGCGTTTTGACACTCTGGACAACAAGCATCGAAATGTACTGCACGTTGCATGCAATAATGGTGGCTTCAATGATTGCACAATGATAAAATACTTTCTCGATAAGGGGGCCTCCCCATATATCTGCGATGAGGAGAACATGACACCCTTCCTCTACGCGATTGGGGACCGACGTACAGAACTAGCTCGAACATTTCTCAATCATGGTTTCAATCTCGAATTCAGGGCTCACAGGCGGGTATGGCCTGGACAAACCACATTGAGCAGTTTTTACGGAATTGTTGAGCGCCAGGACGAGAACATAGAATCCGGACTAACAGCCCTCCACTTCGCGGCCCTGAACGCAGGTACAGAGATGGCCAATCTCCTGCTTCAATGTGGGGCTGACCCAAATGCTCGTTCTGATTTTGGAGACACTGCGCTACATCTTGGGATCAGGGGTCGGCTTCTTGGCCGCAGAATCGACGATGAATGGGAGGTTGGTCAATATGCCGTTGAGTCATTGACTGGGCTCATCGATGATCATGAAGGCTCAGAAGCTTCTGATATATATCGACACATCAGCGATACTAGGATACTTATTGTTGAGACGCTCCTCGAGAGCGAGTCTATAAATATCAACACGGCTAACAATCATGGTGATTACCCTCAACATGTGATCGACTTCCATCAACCCCAGGCGGTGTATATCCTGGAAAAGCTTATGGAAAAAGGAGCTGATGCATCACAACTGAACCGAGCTCGTCAGACGTGTCTTCATCTCGCTAGTCAGGCGGGAAACCTGGAAGTAATTCGCAAGCTCGTGGATCAAGGTTATGATATCATGCTAGAGGACTCCAATGGGCAGAGCCTATTCAATTATGCAGTCTCCTGTGGCTCTCTGGATACCCTAGCCTTCATGTCAAGAGCCTGCGATCGTGTGCTTTCGGTGGTTTGGAATTCACTTGACCACTTTGGCAAAAGTCCGTTACATCATCATGTTGCGTCTGTTTTTTGCTCTGTTCAAGTTGTGAATTTCCTTATATAGCTTGGTTGCGACGTCAATATGACTGACAGTGACGGGAACTCGACCTTAGGTCTTTATATGAACTCATTCCACCTATCAATTCAAAGTGAGATATTTCATTTGCTTGTTCAGGAAGGTGCTGATCCGCTCTGGATCGATGAACACGGACAAACATTGGCACATCTCACCATGCATCATCAGGGAGTAGATACCACGATACTTGGTTATCTGTTTGCTGCGGGTGTTGATCCAGCGACCAGAGATATTGACGGGAAAACAATGATGCATCACGGAGCGATCCATGGTGTTTTTACCGAGAATCTGATTAACTTTCTTGCTTGCAAAGGTGTCTTGGACGTTTGTGCCACGGCCACAGACTTAGTCTGCAAGACTCCGCTCGATTATGCGGAAGAACTGGCTCATCGGGAATCATCAAGTGAGGTGTATCATGATGGAAGATGGGGAGAATCGTTGAAGAGTCTGAATGCAACACTTCTATCACGGTATGATTTCTATTCCAGCGATAATCGGGAGTCAACAGCTAATCAAAATCAGTTACGGAGAAGCTTCCAGGTGATTAGCCTTGCACTCGGGGTCATCAATCAAACACTTGATCCTGGTTCTGGTTCGGCATCTCCTTGTAATGTAGAGATTTTTTGTTGAGGCCGTGAAAGCGCGGGAGGGCTGGCAAAACAAGAGACGGAACCTTACGGTTGCCAGCATTTTCCTCTGGTGAGATTTATACGTGGTAGCTTGCGCTGTCTGTCGCCCGTAACAAGAGAAGTGGACACAGTGGACATGAATGAGCCCAGTGGTCGTGGCAGGATGAGCTACAGCGAGGTCTGGATCTTAAATTACGTCAGTCTGATAATTTGAAGATGACATTCCTTGGGTCACTGAATTTCAATCTGATGAACGATCTCTCAGAATCAATCTATTGTCCAATGCCTATTCTTTCGTTGTCTACGTCGGCAGTTTTATACTAGCAGTAAGGACCAACATGCTGTCATTTGAATTCATAGAGCGGTGTGCTGGAATTTCATCCCAATTCAATCTACCCTAGCGCAAGTGCTTAATGCCTTCAATCAGTGCCAATATAATTGCAGGAGCTAGAAGTATCTCCGATTTTGAATGATTCGCACACTCCGGACTGTTCAAGACGCAACAGCTTCACACAACAGGATGTACTGCCATCTCATTTGTATATATTGCCCCGAGGACACTCATTGAGCATACTGGGGGAGCAATGTCGACCTACTTGAAATAAGTCAAATATAAATAGTGGGAGCCTCTACTGGCCGAATTCAGTCTAGCGCGATCTGGGTGGGGAGCTGGGAAAGAAAGCGTACGTGTCCAAAAGTCAACTTGTTTTTAAATTCTACTGTATAGCTGCAAATATTTGCGAATGAAATTTCCATAGATCTATTAGACTTATAGTTACAGTATGTCGTACACTACGTGGGGGAAAAAGAAAGCATGTGCCACTTATTCGAGCCTGAGATATTCTTTTCTCAAGATCTTCAGCAAGTAAATCTGATCCTATATCAGCTTCGAACTCCACCGTGAAGCGCTTCCATGGACTCAGAAACTCTGAGATACATTGGCTACCTGTATGTCCGTACATGAAGCGCTGCTAACCAACGTCGGTCAATTTGGTACGCACATTAAGAGATTTTATGCAGTCAATAACAGTGTCGCTGAATCCAACAGATCGACTCGCGACAATTTCGGTCAACAAGTTTGAAGCAGTTTCTCTACCGTCATCAAGGTTTTCCGGCGAGCATCCCCCGAGGTCCCGCCTTTGCCGTTGCGTCGTTGAAGGAGTGAAGGCAGTCTAGGCACATGACAAAGATTGGAAGCACAAAGGCTGACCGGGTATTAGGAAATGCACGGACATCGGGACAAGTGGTGGATTAAAGAGCCGACAATATTTGATAAACACCATTATTTCGCCCAGCGGGACTTGGTTATTTTTCGTTCGCGTATAATAAATTATAATTCATTACTCAACTTGTTTTCCAGAGAATAAGCGTTTGGCAGGAGCTTCGTTCTTCCCGTTGACCCGCCCAGTAAAAACCGACAATCGATGCAGTGCAACACCCAACAATAACACAAGACAGCAATAGTATGGCCCAGCAACAACATTCAGCAAAAACTCAAAGCAATCCACCAAACTCCAGGGCCTGTTGATTTGATTTATTGGATCGATAGAAATGGTTGCCAAGTCGCATACAGCGCTACAATCATCAACATTGAACTACACGTTGTCTTATTATTATTTACACGATGAGCGTGTAAAATACAAGCTCTCTAATAATAGGCGATTCATTGTCAAATATTCACCTTTCCGGGAATTGGATTTCTCTATATACACCACTGATCGTCCAAGTCACGTTTCTTGTAACTATCTTTTGTTTAATTAGTACGCTTTCTGTATTGATCGCCAGGCCTCCTTCCCGGGATCCCCACCCACGATGTTCCCCCACAATCCCTTGCGTCTCATGCATTAGTAATCAGATTCCTTAGGTTACCACTGAAAGATCTGCCAAGACAAATGCCTATCCGAGCAAAACGATTCTGCCATTTATTTCCGTCTTCCCGAACGCATAAAAGCGCAACTGATCCGCCCTCAGGGCTATAGATTCTATTCTACTATTTTTGTATCAGGTTCAACTTGCCATAGCGCACGGCTCAATAACCAAAAAAGAAAATGGTGGGAAGACAAGTATCAATGATAAAACATGATTACGGTGAAATTGGCCAATCATTGATTAATGAAATAACGGATACATTGCGCACTCGCAACGCAGCGTCGTTATTCTACAGCTCGGAACAAAAATGCTTTCATCTCAGTGGCTTCTCTGAAACACAGCGAGCAGAATGCCTTGAAATACTTTCTCGAGTACAATCTGGTGCTTTCCGGTTGAGCATCAAGGAAGGAAATGACCAAAACATCATACTTTTTCAACTCATCCCTATTTCAAATGAGAGCGACCTTGCCCCGACAGAGCACGGATTTGGTCAGTTTCGGCACGATTTCCAAAGACAGCGTGAATACCGAAGCCGGCATGCCATCCGAGCACGATTCGAGAGACTGCAGGAAGAGCGACAATCACGAGACCTTTGATAATCTTCGTCGCGTCGTGTCTACACAAATGATCGCGCCACCTACCTTGCAGCAATGTGACTAGCGCTTAAAAAAACTACAGCATGGACCTCTCGCGCTCGCGCCGATGCTATTTGTGGAAATCCACCGGACTTTTCTTCGCTCTCCGTATTGGTTTCAAGCATAAGAAAGCCGTCAAGAAGTTTTCTACATATGGCACTGAATATTTCGCCGCGGATAAGATAAGGTACTCTGTTGGGCTTTGTTTGTTAGCTCAAGCCCTCCAAAAGACCATTCTACGAAAGGGAATGTGGATTTTGTAAACGAGAGCGGAAGGCGTGGTCATGAGTTCTATGGAAAGCCAGATCTGAAAGGCATTCTAAAAACTGAAGTGGAATTATGCCCAAGCAACTTCTGCTCGTGGGTAAGGATCAATACTCTATTTGGCAGCTGATTGGGGAAAGAAGCTGATGTTTTAGTTTCTGCCGACCCACAAACTCGAGACATTTGTCGATATCTCGCTCGGAAGCAGAAGAGCAAGATTGATTATTTTTTTTTTTTTTTTTTTTTTTTTTTTTGTGAAACGGAATTTCAACCGGCCCAGGAAAAGGGAGGATTTTGGGCTCCAGCAGGGCAACCAGTCAAGTTATGGGGACATTAAGCCAAGTTACGGGGACATTGTGGGCTGACAAAGCAGCAACTACACACGCTTTCTGATAAGGTCTCGGAATTTTCTCTGGGGCGATGAATGAAGATCTCTCCCTCCAATGTATCTAGATTCGCGATTTTAATATCATACATTCAATGCTAGTATGTGCTTGACGACAGCCGTTTTTGGCCAAATTTTCTAGTTCACAACGTCACATGAAATGAGGGAAGATCGTGGTTCACCATACGACGGGCTCGATCGAGCAGCTTTGGAGGGAAAATCGTGGTCTGCCCTGCGACGGACTCGATCCAGAGAAGCAGCCTTGCTTGTGATAGCCTATAAGGAGGGGGAAAATGTTATTGAAAAGGTTAGTTGCTATAAATAGGAAACATCACCAGCCGGTCTCTATCGCCAGCCGGTCTCTATCGCCAGCCGGTCTCTATCGCCAGCCCTCGGAGATCGCCAGCCCTCGGAGATCGCCAGCCCTCGGAGATCGCCAGCCAGCCCTGTTCGCAGGCCACCCTAGATTTTGCTATAAATAGGAAACATCGCCAGCCGGTCTCTATCGCCAGCCAGCCCTGTTCCCAAGCCACCCTAGGTTTTGCTAAAAATAGGAAATATCGCCAGCCGGTCGTCCGCCCGACTTGATCTTTGCTTTCTGAACGGGAAATGGGGTCAAATGGGAGACTAAAGGAAAATCCGCTTGTGGAAAATAAAACCCCTGTATATAAATATGAATAACATGTTAACTATCTGTCTGCGTAATGTAGTAAAAGACAAACTTGAGGCCTTTGCATTGATGATGGAGTAAGCCTTGTCCAGGGACAGATTAATACATCTATTTATAACTGCTTTACCCTCTGGACACGGTTTCTGACATTTTCTCCACGGTTTTCCGACCTCGGTTTTAGTACATGGTTTTCGATTTGACGGCGCGATTCTCATACCATGCCATGATTTTCCTTCCCTTCTACTATTTTTAGGCGTGCCACAGGTTTCCTTTCTTCATTCTCCCCAGTAGCAGACTTCTTCCACAATCCGTGTAGAACATAGAACAATTTACCTTCCCTGCAAGATAGGCCCTTGCCAATCAATCCTATTCGAGCGGATGGGCTCTTTTGCCTACCCAGCTGTGTCGTGTGTAGAATGGAGAGTCGTGACTACTTATAGTGGTATTTCAACCCTCTTCAAACCAAGGGCCTACTTTATCAATGCTTGACAAAGGCGGCTTTTTTATTTCAGCTTTTGGTGAATCACACTGCAAAGTATTCATTTCAATGATCGATATTTGTCGCGAATTCAAGGGAGGCTGTGGGCAGACACCAAGATATTGTGACTTGTGACAGCGCTTAGCGGCGCTATCTACGGTGATGAAATTCTTGGTAGGTTAAATCACCACATACCCCCACTTTGAAGTGGATATGAGCCAACAAAAGCAGCGAATGAATTCCCTTCCTGCTCCTGAAGGGCAACCCCTAGGCTGATTTTCTCACTTTTCCTCAAGTATTTCCGCAGAGATAGATCTTCAGCTTTGTCAATAAGCCTTTTCAAAGCGTCGGTCGCACTGTAAGGATTTTGTGATATGGTATGCCGCTTTCCCTTCATGTTGAGGAAGCAATAGAAACCTGGTGGAGAGGGGCTTTGAAGAGGGGAGTGGTGGAAAGGAGAGTGGAAAAGGGAGTGGAAGAAGGAGGGAAGAGAGAGTGGAAGAGGGAGCGGAAGAGAAAAAGGGGTGGAGACCAAGTGCTTAGTCTATTTCATATAAATGGTGCGTGATGTGGCCAAATGGGGTAATAGTCAGGATCACTTTCGCAAGCGCCAACACATGCATGCATCGTGCTTTCATAGTCAGCCAAAATCCAATGGAAACCCACTAACTCGTTCAGCGTTAGAGCGGACCTTGCAATCCATCTTCAAAAGGAGGCTGAATGAAGAGGAAGAGGACTTGATTGACTGTGCTTTGCTGCCAAGGACTAGTTGCTTGTACGATAAAACATTAGCAGTCCAGGTTGAGCCAACCGGACTGCCTGATTTGGCACCGTTGTAATGCCCATGTTCGGCGGCTAGGCTATGCAAAGCCATGTAGATCTGCCCCGTCTTCGATCTTAATACCGCATATGATCACCACCTGGCACCAATGCGATGCTTCAGGTTCTCCAGGCTGAATGGGCTGATTGGGTGTTGCATAGCCGCCCGCCTCAGCTGGATGTGTCACCTCATCTGAGACGCCCGGAGCAACATCTGGATCCTTTGGCAATTTGCTTTCGGGTTTGCTCGCCCGGATATAAATTTCTTGTCGTCAGGCTCAGTCCAGAGTGATTTATAAACTTTCCTATATTCAGATCCTTCAGGTTCCCGCACCAACTTGGCACGTTCCTCTCGTGATGTTTAAACAAACGAAACAGCGTCTATACCAATTTATTGGTAAGGTCAAACTGTCTGACCTTCCGGCCGCGTGGCAAAACCCTGTCGATTCAGTTCTCTTAAATCAAGAACAAGCGGTATGTGAGGGCTTGATACAAAATCCCACTATTTCTACTAACAGGCGTCACAGAATCCGGATTTCAAGTACGCTGAGATTAGGTAAACCATCACAAAATATGATTTGCCATAGAATCCTAGAGCCTAATCTATGACTTGCAGAGGTTCTCAGCCGCACCTTTCTCACGATGATCCGACTGATAAGAAAGACGTGATATCAGTTCGTCTCAAAAATGGCGAAGTTAAAACTATACAGCGGATCCATATCCACCAAGACGGCTCAGTGCGCAAGGTGAACTAGGCCACAGAAGCCACAAAGTTTGCACGGACTACCTGCGTAGCGTCTTGAAGCAGCATTCTTTGAACCAGGTGTTCGATCTCCGTCTTTCCGAGGATCTGGTTGTTGGTGGCACGAAGGACCAAGAGTGAACTTCTCAGCATGATGTATCTAAGATCTAGTGAACATGAAGCACAATATATATAGTTGGACTTCCGCGTTGTTTATTACAAAGCCGATATTTTAGTCACGGTGCATGCTTTCTATTGCATGAGCTGTCGCGCTGCCGCCATTTCAAACTATGGAGACGTTAACCAAGGGTCAGATAATAACTCTTTCGCAGTAGGTCGATCTTCTGGTCGCCACTGCAGCATTTTCCGTATGAAACGGAGAAAATTCTCTTGCCGCTCGCCCTGTAAGTTGCTTTCAATGCCCTCTAAAGACGCAAGAGGAATTTCAGCAAGGCCCTTCCATTTTCCTGTTTTCTACGGGTCAGAAACACAGACCGAGAAAAAAGAGACGAGAACCTGGTGAGCTTACCGCTACTATCAAAATACTTAGTCGCATATTCACTTTTCTCAAGAATCTCACGTGGCGGTGGCCCCAAATACGCAATCATTTCAGCAAGATGGTGACTATCCGAGTCTTGTTTGTTTGCATCCTGAGCGTAGAAAAGATGGCCTTGCTCGAATAGGTCCCAGGCCTGCATAAAGAATCTTTAGATGGAAAAAAAAATAGATGTGTAACATTGATAAACATACCAGGACTGCAAGGTTCCACATGTCTATCTTTTCATTCCAGGGCATGCGAAGTAGTACCTCAGGAGCCCGATACATAAATGGCTGTACATCATCGCAATATGTGCCTGACTCCGACCCAAAGCGAGCCTCGCCGAAGTCTGAGAGTACAGGACGTCCATGTTTTTTCGGAATACCCAACTTTCGAGAATGATAGATTACTCGATCCCCGACCACTTTGTGTGGACTTGGATTTGATATCTCGGCATCCTCAAAGTCAACGAGAATCGACTCATCTTCAATGTTGAGCATAATGTTCTTTTCTTGTATATCTTTTAGTATATATCAGCACAGAACATTTCAAATAACATCGAGGGTGCTAACCAGTGTGGACCACGTGGGCCTCGGTATGTAAGAAATCTAGCGCAAGGAGGATATGGATGAGGGTGGGTTTAAGTAGGTTTTCTGGAAAGACCTTTCGTGGGCACCGATTCCGGAGCTCAAAGAGACTCATGCCCAAGGGTGGGTGGACGAGACATTGGTAGAAGTGGGAGCCATCGGGTGAAGTGAGCTGGAACTTATCCAACACGGTTCGCACGAGAACAGTACCAGTGTGGCAAGATTTGAGACTTTTGAGGTGTTCGTAAACCTCAATTTCTCGTTCTGCATGAGCGGAGTCACGTTCGTATAGCTTCAATGTGACGTAAACGTGCTCTCTGTACCTATTAGTTCTCATTCCCCCCAGCGATTCGTAATCATGGAGGGGCTTACTCTAAGTCTCTGCAAAGCCATACTGTTGAATATCCGCCATAGCCCAGTTTTCCAACCACCTGATACTTCGAATAAAAGACATCACCGATCTTGACTGGAAAGTAGTTATCTTTGGAATACCATGCTAGTTTTTCCTCCTCCACTTTGTCCATTGAGTCAAGAAGGGGGCCAGGTGGAAACTGTCGGGCTGGCGATGGGAGCCGCCGGAAAAAGGGAGCCCTGAGAACCCTAAGCAGACGTGACACACGCTTCATTGCACGGGGCTCTAGCAAGTCGAGATGAGGTACAAAATTTGATGTTGTGTTGCGTTGCAAAAGCTGGGTTTAATATGACACCCCAACGCGTGGTCAATGGTCACATGCAGGGGTTGCCAGGGTGACTAAGCCCTGTCATGGTTGGGAGAGTCGGGAAGCACACCGTGTTCCTATTGGGGCGGGGGGGGGGGCTGTTAACTAATTACTGTACGGAGTAACGTAATTCCCTGCCGTCTTCAATCCTTGCAATTTGAAGGCAGAGTTGAGGAGAGCTGCAATCTAAGGTTCCAAGTGATGTCAGTGTTTTGGCTAAGGTGGAATTAACGGGTATCCATTGTGTTTCTCATATGCACGACTCAGCCTCGCGCGAATGCATGAACTATCACAACATTACCCAGACCGGCGGCTACGTTGGTTGGTGGGTCACTCCCAGCTTCAGCTCTGCTTGATTCGACCCTGGCCAACCATATCAGCCTTTGTCCCCCGACGCAACTGAGATCCAGAAGCGTAGCAGCGCGTGTTGCAAATTAACCGAGAAAGCGTGGTAGCTATACTGGATTTGCGAATCAAGCTCCCAGCCAGTTATTTGCCGCCAAAACTGTTACAGGCGATATTAAACACAAGCGAGCAGTGAACGGCACTACTACAGGGATGCGATCCTGACTGATCTCCAATCCCCGGCTTCGGCACCGTTTGATCGTTTGGTACTTCTCTTTCTTTCTGAATCAACACAAACATTTACGCCATGCGACGCCACCTCTTCAATCGTTAGTCTTCCCTACATGGGACAGACCAGTTTTGGTTCCGATGCCGACACTGAGATCATGACTACACCGGAATTCTGAGAGACGTTGACCGGTGGAGACTTCACCATCCCTGCAGACGAAGGTGAAGCTGTTGTCCGTACGCCAACCAGATCGCTAGTCTGTGAGAATCCAGAAGAACTTCAATCCGAGCAATCATCCTCGGATTGTTTTCACTTGGATGACAAAGCACTGAAAGTGACCGAGAGTCCGTTCCACGCGCTGCAGAATTGTTCTGGTCTTGAGGCCGCAAACAGCGAGAACGTCGAAAATGGCCATACAGGTACTCTTGGCAGACGATTATTTGTGGATGTTATACTAACGATTTCTAGAAAGCGAGCAAAGCATGGAGAAATGCAAGGGTTTTGAGGCCGAGGAACCCAGGGAGGCTCGCCGCCCGCCTGAAACTTCGATGATGACCCGGAACGCCGTTCCACAAGAAACAACAGATCAAACTGATACTTCCCTTGTGATGGACCTATCATGTGACTCCTATGATATGCGATCAACAAAATGCAGATTGTCGCATGGGGAAGGAGTCTCTTCTGAGCTTAGACGATTCATATTGTTGCTACCGCGCTTTGTGATCACGAGAGATTCTTTGAACGATTGTAGATTACTGACATGGAAGAGCGCGTGGGTTTTTGAGTATGATGGTCCGTGGACCTTCGTACATAATGGACATTAGTGTGCAATATATGAACAATTCAGTTTTTATTTTATTTTTATTCTTTCAATTTCATCTAATTGGCGACCTGCGCATAGTTCCATAGCTTGTGTCTAGTCATCCAATTATCGATATTCCATCCTCCCGTTGCACAAGTCAGGTTGATTATCGCGGTGGCATCAAACGCCCACCAAGCCTCCTTGTTCATCAAAGAAGTAGATTAGTAGCAAGCCTCGTGTCAAGCGTGTAATCTTGGGTGTTTGATCGCTGACCAAACATTGTGCCTTTCTGACCAGATGGCGTAGTGGTAAACCCCACGCACATCCCGAACCTTCACTCCCTAGTAAGAGGGGCATATGACAGCTAGAACAAAAGTTCCCAGGACAGCTTGGAGCAATCCGGGGCTTATCGCTCCTGGGAACAAGGCCAATTTGAGAAAATAATCTCCTGGGAACCCCTTGTATCTTAAGACCCCGGATTTGTATAGAGTTTATAGATATGAGCAAAATTATTACGTTCAAAGTTAAGTTAAAAATAAAAATTAATTATTTAGTGGCACGTAGTGGAGAGAGGTCTATACGGATATTAGTGAGTAGGAACGTCCCTTTTATAATTAAATATATTATCTATTCCTAGGGCTGGTCCTTAATTCTGGTCCTTAATTCATTATAGATTATACAACTATACACTAGGAATCGCCTATTTCCCTAATCTCGTTAGCCTATTTAGATAGACATATCTCTTAGATACTAGAAGTTACTAGAAAATAACTAGTTATAAAATATCGCCCCGAAAAATGGTCAATCTTCAACGTGAGAAGTATAGTACCCTTGCTATGGGCCGTAATGGCTACTAGTAACGACCCGTGACCACAGACCTTCTTCTTTCCTATAGCGCCTAACCGAGCCGCTATTACGGCCGCCACTAAGACTAATGTTCCTAGGAGCCGGCTATCTCCTAAACACAAGATGACGGCTAAATTAGTTCGGCGTAGACCCCGCCTTATTAGTAGCGGGGACAAACGGACGCGTTCTTCTAATGTTCCCTTTTTTTATAAGGACCCCTAGGTAGACTACGAGAAGGGTATCAAGATCTTCCCTAAAAGATATATATTTCTTTATCAGCACTATTATAGCAAAGAGGACCTAGTCTATATTTAGTAACTAGAGGCAGACATAGTGACTAACTCCCTTATTAACACTATTAGCTATTATTTATATCCTAGCTTCCTTCGCCTTCTATGCTATTACCACCATAAATAATTGACCTTTTTGGTGTAGGAACCTATAGAGCTATTATTAGCATAGGTAATTAGGTCTAAGTACTTAATCCGGGAAGTAGAGCTTATCTTAATAGTGTGGCTAGTCAGTTTTAAAATCGGCTTTTTACTATTAGAATATAAGCGTCACGGCTCACACACTCTAGATCATCTAGGGTATTTGACACCTCCATAACTTAAGCTGAGCCCTAGCCTCTCTCACGTACGAGACTATCTTTCTGACTAATTCCGGGAGTGTGAAGATTGGTATATACTACTCTAGTTCCTAATATTCAGATTAATAGAGTCTATATATATACTTACGTTATTCTATTCTCTATCTCTTAGTAGACGTTAATTGTAGTTACGTAATTAATATAGCAGATATAAATACTACTACGCTAAAGTTGTTTATACTATCTAAGATTATAACCGGACTTCGGAAGCAAATAAGTCTGCTCGACCCTTGGAGTTCCTAGGCGGAGAATCTGCTGGTATAGCTGATGAGCACGCCTTTGGATAATATATGCTAGGTAAGTCTCTACTCCGAGGAGGGCTAGGAACCGGACTGATTTAACCTAGAACGCTCTTTTTACTAAATTGAAAGGTAGGGAGCTAAAGATATTAGTTAATATTCTTAGTAAGATTAGCCACTATAATATTAAGTTTCCTTAGTAGGCTCATAGATAGAATATATAGTGTACTATACGCGTTGCTATTTAGCTGTTAGACGGTGGTAGAGAAATAGTGGCTAAGTTATGAATATTATGATCTATATATATGTCCCAAAGACCATAGAAGACCAATCCCTTTGTCAATCTAGCTAGATTAATATAGGCCGTCTTTCAGTTCCGGCTATATACCTCTTTAGTCCGTTTTCTCGAACGTAGAATAGAATATCACTTTAAGTGACTATACTATACTGAAACTAAGGGATATAATTTTGATACAGTATAGTATTCTAACTATTTCTACTTAATAGTATCATAAACGCTTATTATACTAGACTTAGTGACTATATTCTGTCCTAAAATAGGTCTTTACTCTAGTATAACTATAATTTATTGTAGCCCCGGAAAATCTATAGTAGCTTCACCGCCTTAGCTATTCCACCCTATATATATCATAACTCTTTATCTAGCTGATTCACTAGGCTTTAGCTCTCTATAAGCTACTCTTCCATTATCTAGGCCTATATCTCCTATTCCTCAACCTTTCCTAGTAATATATCAGAGTATAACTACACCTGATTAAGCTTATTAGTGAGCTCCTTATTCTCACACTCAAGGCGTCTGATAGTGGTAGTGAATAATCTGTCTTTAGCCTACGGAACTAGGTTCTATAATAACTTATATTATTATCAGCAATTTGCTATTAGCACTTCACCTAGGACATATCTAATAGTGCTTATAGGTAGAGGAAGTGCCTTTAAGGCTTGATCAGAGCCTAAGTCTTTATAGTCTGGCACTAGAGACCTTAGGTCGACGGCCTTAATAGAATAGCCTAAGCTAGTGATAATACTATTATATACACTGACTAATCCGCTACTTAAGTTTATTACTAATAGATACTTGAATCCTTCTATAACGGACTATATATAACTGTCTTTGGGGTAGGGCTATAAGCGAACTAGATTCGGGGGGACTTTAAGCTCTAGTCATTTATCTACGACTCGTCATTAGCCTCTTATGTCTTTATATATACCCGGCCCGCGCTCCTTATAGATATAAGCTACTAATATATCCTAATATTCCTATCTCCGCTATGTACGCTTTTCGTTACTAGTTAACGCCATAGTGGACGTATTCTAATACTAGCGCCCTAGCATAGATTAGTCTATAGCAGGGGTAGGATTATTAAGTATATACGGTATTATAAATCTTCGAAAAGATATAGGTGAGGCGGCCTAGGTGACTAGGTTATTTTGCCCTTATGAAATTGAATAGTAAGGCTAAAGCTAAGGACGCTTCGGCTAGGGGCGTTCAAAACGGGACTATTTCTAGACACGTGAATTGATTATGGTTTACACTGAAGCTTAATCAATTACAAAGTTACATATTAATAGATTTATAGGCGAGCTATTGAATTAAGGCTTAGGTTGATCACTTAAGCGCCTCCACAAGCCACGCTTTTATATATAGTCAAATAACACTAGCTTAGCGATATAACTATATATGCTATAGGTATAATAGTCTCGCTATATCAAAGTCGTCTTTTCTACGCTAGACTAGCCTATTAAAACATAATATAGTAGTGCGAGGAGCTTTATATTAGCTGGCCGGGTAAGGTACTTATATTTGGCACTATCACTTTGTATATATCCTCACTAAGGAGGTTAGCCTAATCAATTACAGATTAGACTATTATACCATACTATTAAAGTGATAGGTTACATTATTAGAGCTAGAATACAGTAGACTATTGCAGCCGGACCGTCTCTACGTCTTTATAAATTGGCCTAAGCTACTTAGTCTATTCACGTAAAACAAACTCGCTTTTTACCATTTTTATACTATAGCATAACCCTCCCGCAAGTGACGGCGCTAGGCTTAGGTAGATATAGAGATAACTAGTCTACTAGGCCATAAGCCCTCGCGGAAAAAGAGAAAGATCTCCTATCACTAGGCTAGAACAACGGCCGTTAAGGAGAACCACGTTAGTCCATTAAGCCGCACTCATATCACCCTTCGCCTTTAGCACGGACGACACTAGCCACTAGAGGATATAGAGAGAGCTAGATATAGTATCTCGGAACTTAGAGGCTTGCGCTATGAAACTATGGACTAGGATGATGTCTCAAAGAAGGAAGCCATCCGCTAGGACTAGCTATAAAGACTACGTCCTAGGCTAATATATGCCCTATATAGAGTCTAGGGAGACTTAGTGAATATGAGAATAGGATTAGAATCTAAATAGAATAGGGATGAGTGGGTGTGTTTTTTAAACTATAGAGTGGTGTTTACTTTATATAGTATTAGGGCTATAGGGTGTGTCTTCTCTACACAAATCTTCTAGGATAGCCTTTTCTAGAACACCCCTATCACGAAATGATATAGCAAGTTGTGAATAAAGAATAGGGAGGAGTACACTACTATATTCTTAGGTTTTTAGTTATTCCTGAGATTTATTTGTATACCTACTAGTCATTCTAGGATATAGGGCGTTAGTAGGCGGTTTATTTAGCTAAATTAATTATGGTATAGGCCAATAAATAACCTATATATTGAGAATTAATTTCTCTTAGTCCATATATATATAGATACTTATAGTTGTTCGAGCGTATAGAGAGACGTAATTATAAATAGAAAAACACCGTTAAGAGCTAGTTATATTATCACTTCCGCCGCTAGTATAGTATAAGCCGTAATATATATAAGAAGGATAGAAATATATTTACGGGGAGGCACCTAACCTACTCATAGATAACCACGTTAACGTGTAGGAGTTCCTACGCGCTCTATATAGAGATTTAATAGGTACTATTTCCCGGGTGTATACTATACACTATCTTCTTGTTATATATATATTAAATATCTTCTAGAAACGCTAATAGAGTGTACTACGTAGCAATTATAGGACTATTGAATATGCTATCCGTACCCTGTCCGGGGATCATATAAGTTACCCACAGAATCGGTGAATATACTATAAAGGCTATTTTTATTGCCTATAAGTCTCGCAAGAATCACTATAGTCTTGCCCCCTAGGCTAGTCACTACCTAATAAACCTTTCGTGATTAGAGGTACTATTACTTATTAGCGGAGCGGAACCTTTGCCTGATAACTCCCTAAATAAGGGAAAGATAGGTATTAGCTATAAATAGTTATAAGAAAAGGCTAATTAATTAATATATAATAAAATACCTAGTGAACCTGCTAGTATAATATAGGGATTCTTAGAGATCTCTTATATACTCCTATTAGAAATCTTATCACCTATCTATTAAGTAGCTAGCTTAAGGCTTAGACTAACTAAGCGTAGATTATCACCGATTTTTGGTCATATTACGTCCTCCACCTCCTTATAGATTAGTGCTCCCGTATATACTATAGAAATATGAACTTCTAGAGGTTGATAAGGTGAAGACAATCTTATAGGGGAAGGGGGGCAGTCTTACACTCACGAGAACTATATAGATTTGCCTCGCGGTGATAGCCCTATAACTTACTAGCGATTATCATCTACCTATATTAATGATCTAGATAACTATTGATCTCCCCTACGGTAGCGAAGTCTTTAAATAGCGACTTAATACAGCCTATATATAGAAATTGCTTATAAGTCTTATAGGGAGTATCAGGGTAATAAATTTTTATCTATAAGATCTAAGAGTCATTAGTATCAACGCTTATCCTAACGCTTTAATATCTTATATTAAACCCTCCTATCTTAGACCCTAGTTACTACTAGCCTACACTCTCTAAATCTACTAGAGCTTATATATCGCCCGATTTTAAGGCGAAAGTTAGCTATTAGTTAAGTTCAAACAAACACTAGATACTATCCTAGATCCAGGACTTATGGTTAGACCGTGAAAAGGTCTTAGGGACGTAATTAGCGGTAGTCAAGGTATTATGCCCTTTAAGCTTAGGTAGTAGCTCTAGTTCTATAATACTACTCTAATCCACCACCTATAGGATCTCTAGCTTCCGCACCACTATCTCTCTCTGGTGACTGCTATAAACTAGCTATTAAATAAAGGGTAGGACCCGGAATAGGCCTAAATCCTTAACCATAAATAGGACTATACTATAATTCCCGAAATATGGCGGATGTCTAAAAGGCCTGAATATAAAGACCGGGAAGCTTAGGTCGGCCTTCATTATATTCTAGGTAAGTCTTTTAGTTAGACTATATTAATATTATATAAGAAGATATAGCTAGTGGAAGGGAATATATATACTATTCTCTTGCTATTACTACTTCTCTACGTTAGCTATATAGAATAGGGGAAGATAAAGATATAAGTGATACCTAGAGTGGGGGATCTATAGTTGAATATACTGACCGGCCTGGATATTCCACTATAGCGGTGCCCTAATCTTGAGCTAGAGAAGTTGCTTAGATACCTTTGCTATAGCTTAAAGCTAGATCTATCTCTATAAGCCTAGAATATATATTATCTATACCTATAGAGCGCCCTATAATATAACCTATAGGCCAACGCCGCTAATCAGGACCTAGAAGTAAATTAATTATATATACTATAGATAGTATACTAGGGTAGCTACCCCGCAAACCGCTAGTAGATAGTAGAGTTTGAGTATAAGCTATAGGTAGCGTCAAAATATCACTATAAGTGTAACGGGTAGTATTATAAGAAAACTAACAGACGCCTATATTCTATTAGCTCCTTGAACAGGGTTCTAAGCCGAACGTTTGAATAAAATGGGATTAGAAGAATTACCCTAAATACGGCCAAATAAGGGCTAGACAATAGTGCTGATCGGCGGACAAGTCCTATAATAATGGTGCTATAGATAAGGTAGTGAACAAGATATATATAGCCTACCTAGCGGTGTGCCTATACCAAAATATCCCGGCTTAAGTGATAGAGACTAGAAGTCTGGCTAAAGGTGGGCCCGGTAAATAGTAGGAAAAGGGAGATAACGGCTATAGCGCTAGCCCTTTTCTGGATCTCGGCAAAGGATTAAGCAATAAAGACTAATATAATAATATTTGATACCTAGAGGACTACTAAGAGGATATAATATATATAAGATAAGATATCTAAGTGATATAGGATATTAGGTACTAGAGACTAGAGAAGCTGTCTCTAAGAGATAGCCCGTTATAGCTTTAGAAACTAAGTCAGATAACCATATCCTATATAATAGAATAGATATATATAGAGGA
This sequence comes from Penicillium sp. G339, assembly GCA_027569595.1. Classification (NCBI taxonomy): domain Eukaryota; kingdom Fungi; phylum Ascomycota; class Eurotiomycetes; order Eurotiales; family Aspergillaceae; genus Penicillium; species Penicillium sp. G339. The sequence goes on along the minus strand of JAPDFJ010000049.1, from coordinate 78,153 downwards.
TCAAAGTAGTAGTAAGGCTATATTTACTAGGGAGCGAGACCCCTACAAGCTAGTTAGAGAATCTTATAGTAACAGGCGGTATAGTGGGATAGATTAGCCTAATATTATTTAGAATCTATCTTATAAGATATGAATCCTATTAGGGCTAGGTTTCTATTTAATCCTCTATTCGCCTAGCTATAAGAAGCTATTATTAGTCGAAATATATTATATAACCATGACTATAGTCTAATAGTAAAGGGGTGGACACAAAGACGGTATATATAACTAGGCAGTAGCAAGGTTTATTCTATAAAGCCTTATAAACTAGCTATATATTACGCTAAGATTATTATATTAATAGAATAAACTATAGAAATGATCTTACTAGTAGTATTAGTGATTCTTGCACCTTTCCTATAACATAGAATATTATTAACCGCTCCTTACCCTAGCAGACAAGTGATCCGCCCTAAGAAAAAATTATATATAAGCCGTTAGAAGATAAATAGTAAAGAGGCCTTATATAGTTACTTAGGACATAATATATAATTCTATATATATATATAACTTAACTCCTATTACGAAGAACCGGTGATATATATAATGCCTAACTCAAGTTATTTGTGCTATATAGACTAGCCTAGATAATATACAAAGAAAACAAAACCTAAGTTACCCTAAATAAAATGTGTGATAGATCAGGAAGCGGACTATATATAGTATCACAACTCTAGATCCAAGAATTTCGGGGTCACTAGACATAGGCAACTCTCCACTATCACCTCTAGATTTATTCTACTTCTATCTCTCGTCGCTGAGAGTTCTCTAGTGAGGTTCCTAAAGCCTAGATTGCTTCTCGGATATAGATATTGCCGGTCAGATCTACTTTAGGCTTAAAATGATATTATAAGATAAGCTTTTAGGCAACCTTAAGTGCCGCCTTAGAGAGACCGAGAAAGATTTCTTGATAGGATGTATAAAATATATTTTTGTGTTTCTACTACTCCCACTAGCGAAGCTTGCTATTTTAGAGCTCGGGTAATAATATTCTATATTTATTCTTTAATCGTTTAAGTCAAGAACGTATAGTTTCTAGGGCTATACTAGTTCCCTATAATATGGTAAGCTCGTGATCTAGGGTGTTGATCTTAGGGAGGCTGAACCTAAAAGGTTATATCACTTCTTCCTATAAAAACAGTTTTGGTGACTTAGGCGACTAACTATACACACTAGATGTATCATCCTTGGACGTAAAGGGGTCTACTATTTAGTATTTAGGCCACTAGGTACGAAAGACTTTAGGCCTCTAGATTTGTAGTAATAGTCGTCCGTACTAGGAAACTAATTTATAAAAAGAGCTTTATTATGTCCAATCTATTCTAAAACGCCCTAAACCTAGAAGTCTTAATACAAAAGGGCTTTTTAATAGATAAAGGTCTCTATTCACTAGTTTTGAAACACCTTATAGGGCAAACTTATTATCTAAGATTTATGCCTAATAGCTGAAATATATACTATATAGTCTCTTAATCTTTGATCTAGGCCCGAATTTTTTCAAGAGTTAATACAGCATACTTTTGGATATAAGGAATTTGCTCTAGATATATATATATAATATTATATAATTTAATATATAGTAGATTGACTATTATCTTTTAGCCTTGTCTAAGGAACTTGATAACTACCTTACCCGGAGAATCTAATTATAAATCTATCACCTCTTAGCGGGCAAGAATGGAGTATACTAAATTATATAAGAATTACTCACTTAAGGTATACTAATACCTATTAATCACGTGATACCTTATACTAATATATAGCAGAAATAAGATATATATACTAAAACACCACTTATAGACACTTTTTATAGGATAAGTATTATACTATCTAGATAATTCGAGCCAGTTTGCTATATTAGTTGCTAGTTTACAAATGCCTTCTCTTATTCCCTAGTGAAGGTTTGATAAAGCTAACTTATCTCTTAGTTCCCCGCTGGTAGAAGTATTATCTTATAGGAGGCTAGGTACTAGTCTAGTAGTCCGGATGGCTAAAGGTGCCCTGCACTTATTACTTATCTAATAGTTTTTGAACGGACTTAGGAAAGCCTCCTAGTCATGTCTATAATCTAGGTTTGCTAATTTGGATAGTCAGGACTTTATTAAGACTCTTGACCGTGAATAATACCCTTTTATGATAGTATCCGTATTTATAACACCTATCATCCTCTTTAACTAACCTAAGTGGTCTCTAGTGGTCAATTTAGAACTCTACACTAGGAATCTCAGCGAGGATATATTTAATCACCTTCCTAGGTCATATGCTTATATAGAGGATAGAACCCTTATAGAAAAATCCCCCTTACCTTATTACAGGACTACTATCTAGTTCGAAGAATAATATCCCTGTCACCAAGACCGCGCGAACTAACATATTAGAGACACTAAATAATGACTTAGCTAGCCCCGCTAGCTAGTCTATATCGTCCAACCACAGGAGTGATCTATAGAGCCGTTGATTTAGGCAGTAAATATTCACCCATATATCACTAGAAATATAGTTAAGCGTTTTAAGAAAGGCCTATTTACTATCTATTAAGGGAGACAAGACGGCTACTTAGATTAAGCGAGTAATAGCACTATCCTATAAGACCCCGCGTGACCCTATATAAGGCTGTCGCTTAGGTGCGCTATACCCCGTGTCTATAGACACTAGTAGATTAGGCTTATTTCGACCTAGCTAGATCAGAGTAGACTCCTTTAGGGTGATAGATAGCGGGTTATTTACATATACGCCTCTATCTTAGAGCGGCCTAAAGCTAGGGAGATTTTTGGTATAGAAGAACCTATATATACCTATTAGCATTAATCAGGACTAGTTAGGTTTTATATGTACCTAGGGGCGGCCACACTATATTATGCTCTAAAAGACGGTTAGATTGATTTTCCCTAGAGCCATAATCTCTCTGTATAGATAAGCATATACACGTCCTATAATAATAGATTCTAGTCTTCGCTTTAGGGTATCAAAAACTTATACACTAACACTCTAGTATACTGACTAATACCCCTATAGTTGGCTAGAAGATAGGCCTTTCTGTCTAAGATATAACTAGCGATAACGGCTATATAACTTCCCACGCTATATATAGTTCCTATATCAAATATATGACGATCCGGACCTAAAGCAGCCTTTAGGGTTTTGTTAAGTATATAATCGTTATACTTCCTATCCCGGAGAAGACACTCAACACCTTTGATCTAGACTAGGTATTTAAGAGCCGGCTTTACTAGCTGCTAGAAGATCTTTCGTGCGAGGTCTGGGAAGCGCTGAAAGCTATCATCTATAGAAGAGTGATTAAAGACCAGGTCTATGATATTCAAAGCTCCTACGGAGTGTCAGAACACTATGATTTCAAGGGCGGCTTGACTAGAGTTATCGCTATAGAGGCTTTTTACTATAAATATACCTACACTAGTGCCTATATATAGGTCAAAGATTACGGTCAGAAGATCTCCCCCTAGCCGCTCCTCTAGCGAGCGAAGTAAACCTAGCTACCTAATCCCATGAATACCGCCGCTATTAAGGCTTAATATATTAGGTCCCTTTATTAGCGGTAGCTATTATACTACCAGATAGACCTCAGAATTGTATAAGGGATACTATATAACTTCAAGGTAGTGTCCTATAGTCAAGCTATAGCACCTAAATACTATAATATAGTTATTATATATTATATACTAATAGGCCAATATATATTCTAGCGCTTAGCTTAGGTAGAAGAAATAACTAGCGGAGGAGCGTAACCCTCCCTAGCGCTAGTGAAATATATAGAGGATACGCCGCCGAATAGCTATAGATAGAGTTATAGGGTCCGTTAATTCCAAAAGGTTAGTAAAGTAGGCTAGGATTCTAACACAAAAATTAGACACACTTATAGTGGCTCTATTTTATATAGCCTAAGTATTAGTGTATTCACTTCTATATAGTGTATCAAAGATATAGTCTAGATAGAACGCTAAGGGTGTTAGACAAGAAAGACAAGAAAGGTGGATAGGCTATAGAGATAAGTTAGATTAGTCTAGGGGTAGGTAGGCTTATAATATATTCTAGAGGGGTAAGAGTCTATCAAAAGGGCTAAAGCGATAAATGAATAGATATCTTTAGCTTCGTAGCCGGCGTCGTCCGCTTGTCTTAAGAACTCTACTAGGTATACCGTCCTCCTCCACATTAATGGAAAATCACTCCGTGCGATATAGAGGCAATCAAAGACCGGACTATCTAGGCCTCACATCGCGGATTCTAAGTTAGTTTTCCAAAGTACGCAAAGGTGGTTAGCCGAGAACAAAACTCTATACCTTGCTTGTTCTTTCCGCACTAATAAAAGCTTGTCGAGTATGACACTATGTAGCGGCTTAAAGGCGGCCATAGGTGATAGTTCGTACTGATCTTATAGATTAATAAATATGATTTCTAGAGTACCGGCGTCACAAAATTCTTCTTATAATATTATTGTAGCCTATTTATACAGGGAATGCTTTGGAGGACTTATGAGAATGACAAGAACTCTAAAGTGAATAGTTATAGGATAAGATCCTATATAGATTTTGTGATAAGTCTATTCAAGTAACTACTAAAGCTCTTGTATTTCTAGAACACTATCTACAAAAAGATAGAGAACCTAGGTCTAGGGTAGGATAATCTTCGAGATCATATATAGGTTGACTTCCGCTATAGAGTAATTAGTTCGTAGTGACACTAAGTACTATTAAAAATCCTAAGGGGTATTCTGATATAGTACTAGGTCTACAAAGCCGGAGCTACTTAAGTTGCTATATTCTGCGAAGAGCACTAGATAGTCCGTCCTAGTAGTTCCTATGCTTAAGTATAGATATAGGAGGGTAGCGAGGCCTCTATGAGTTATATTATTATGAGGAAAGAGGGCTTGAAGAGCTCTAATTCGATTTCCATTTCTAATAAAGCAAACTAGTAAGGGATATTAAGTATCAGGATAGCTTATCTAGTAGGTTAATAACTATAGGCGGCTAGTATCTATTAAATTCCACCTTGAGCTACCTTAGGCAGTGTCAAGCTAGGTAGCCATTAAGCTCTATACTAGTAGAAAGGAATTTTTAGTAATATAGCCCTAGTAGTGACTTGATATTTGGTGATTTTTATATTATATCTAAGCTAGTTATTCACCAGCGTAACTTGCTCTCTTATTAGTATAGTACACTAGTCAGGCCCCTATATAAATATTTAGTGAAATTTGAGTTAATAATAGGAAATTCCGGATATATCCCTCACCTTTTGCCTTGATATCTAAGCCCTATATATTAAATAGACTTGAAAGATGATGGCTGTTAACTAATTCTCTAAGCCTTTTTAATAAATCTAACCTCTTAAGCTCCCCACTTAGAAAATAGCTTATAGAAGAATTTCTTAGGATAAATATCCTTATAATAAACTATTATAGCGTCTAAGCTAGACCTCAAGGATAAATACGTCTCTAGGCTAGGGTATATATCCCCTATAGCGCTTATATCCTATCACTATATTATAGCTGCCTAGACTCCCCGTCCTTATAGTGATAAAAAAAACATAAAACCACATTATAGAATCACTATCCACTATCCTATAAGTAATAGGGACAAGCCTCCACTATATAACCACAATACACTCTATATAAGGATACTAAAAGAAGAAGTAGAAATAGATTAGAGATTTAATCTCTATACGAATATAGCTAACTAGGTATTACTTACTAGATACGTGATTATCCCTAGAACCTTCACGTTATTGAAAAAGTCTAGCGAAGTCTAAGACACACTCCAAAAAAATAAAGCCGGCCGGGCAGTGTTGAATATAATTTAGAACCCTCCCCTTCTTATTATTATATTCCTTTTTCTATTAACCGGTAGCGCTATCCTAGGATAGCTCTAGGTTAAGTTCTAAAATATTTACCCTTAGCTTATTAATAAGATTTTCCTATAAGATCCCTATATATATAGCGCGTATTCCTTACTAAGAAGATCTTCTATAGGCTAGCTTGCCTAAATACCGCTACTAGGTTGCTAATAATAGTGATCAATATTTTAGCTTTATAGGCTAGAGCCTACTCTATTATAGCTTTAATAATGATTATTATAACTATTATAATCTTTATACTATTTAGGGGCTCTTTTACTATATACAAATTTATCAAACTAAAAAGAGTCATAAATAATGATTGACTTATAGGCTAGGTCCAAGCCGGCCTTGAAAATCAAGGGTATTCTAGCCTATGATTAGCGCTAGTATAGGCTTAGAATACTCTAGATAGAAATATATCTCGAGCCTTAGAAGTGACTATTATAAAGGCTCTAGACCTTGCTAAGACACTAAATAATAGTATATCTCGAAAAGATTAAGTAATTACTATATATAGAGCTAATAAGTATATAGCTAGGAAATAGGCTTAAAGTAAAGCTAACGGACTCTATTATTATCTTACTAAACTATGTTTATAGTACACGGCTAGTGGCTTAACGGATCTTAAGAAGCTTCTAAAGGCAAACTAAGTTCTCGTCTTTAGGCTTTATATAAATCTACATAAGCTATAACGGCCTCTATATATCTAGCTTATTAGCTTGACTTTTATGTTAAGTAATATATATATAAAAGACAAGTCTAGATATGAAATAAGTGATATATTCTAAATAAGCTAGCGATTTGATAAACTAAGATAGCGGGAGGGATAGTAGTTACCTATAGTAATTATCTCTAAATACTTACTACTAGAGGAAAATAGCTAGGTTTATTTGCTATTACTAGAGGGTATAACAAACTAGCTAGTTATATTAAATAGAAATTACTAAATATCTATCACGAAAAGGTATTAGATTTATTTCTATTTAGTTCTGCTCTTTATATCTCTAATATAGCTATCTGTCTCACGAAAAATAGTAATAATCTCTAGATATCTCTATTACTCTATCTCTATATTATTATACGTGATATAATAATCTTTATTCTACCTTACTATAGCTTACTAGCGCACTAGAGGGACAATATTTGGTGAGAGTGTTATAGTGCTATAAATAAGTACTAGGTATATGATATACAAACTAGGATACTATCCTAGGAATAGACCCGTTCGTTCTAGCGGCCGGAAAAAATACTATATAGCCCTAAGGCAATTATAAACGGTAACCTAAGTAACTTCCTAAGTTAGCGAAAGAGGCTCTCCTAGTGACCTAGCGAGGCTATAGATAATTAGCACTAGAGAGAGTAGGCCCAAGGAGGCATAATAGTATTAAAACTTAAGGTTTATCATAAAGGATCCTGTAGGCTATACTATTACCTTAACTAGATATCTGACAAAAAGTATAGAGATAGTGTATATATATCTAAGCTATAGAGTAGAGCGAGTAGAAAACTATAGAGCTATATAGGTGATAGTGCTTATATAAATCAAGAGTAGGATACCTCTAAACTTAAGCTTTTCCTAATACTATATATTAGTGCTATCAAAAACAAGGATAATTCGGTAGATAAGACTTAGGAAGCACTAAGTGATAACACTAATATCAAAGAGAAGTACCGCGAGGGAATCACTAATATCCGTATTAGATATAGGGAAATAGAAGAGAAGACATTAAAGGGTAAACAACGAAAAATACGTAATACCGAAAACGTCAAGAATTGTGATGACTATAGAGTCTTATAGGGCCAGAAGATCAGAATTTTCTATAGAAAGAGCTTGCCGTGATATAGTAATCCAGGAATTATATTACGGAATTCGTTAACTATCCGGCCTTAAAGTAACTTTCTTATAGGACCCTAGGGGTCTTAAAAATAAAGTAATTTCGTGAATTTATGGCGGGCGAGTATAGGGAAGTACTTATTCTAAGTCTATAGGACTTAAAGTCTCTTGCGTAGTTATAGTCTAGTTTTATTCTATTTATCTATATAGTGTAACTTAATTATTTTAGCCTACTAAGTAAAGGGTATATAGGTATTATAGGGTGTCTCTCTTATTATTTAAGAATAATACTCTTATAGTGATACTCTTATAGTGTGTATTTGCCTTAAGGTTATACTAGATAAGAGTCTATATAAGAGAAAATAAAGAGTTTTTAAGTAGCCTCATACTCTACCTCTATAGCAAATTCTAGATAATCATAATAGTTTGTCACTAAAATAACTAATAAGAAGGGCTTAGAGGAAGAAGGCGGGGGTCACTAAGACCTAATAGATATAGTGGAATAAATAAGATAGTTCGGTTAAAAGTAGCCTATTAAGACAAAGAAGATTTGAGTCAAACACTAAAGAGTAACATACACATAAAGTAGAGAGGCAAATTAAGGAAGTCTAGTATAGATCCTTATATAGTGATATCTTACGTTAGGCTACCTCTATGTGAGTTGCCAAAACGTTCTTATCTAGGTGGGATTAAGGCGTAGCTCTCTAGTACGGTATAGTATAGTATAGTCTTGCTCCGAAGTATATTTGAAGAACCTATGCAAAACGCTTATTTCTATATATAATCCTAACCTTAAATAAGATATTAACTAAATCCACTCTCTTAACTTCTCTGACCTTCCCCGAGAGTATAATTACGGATAGCTCCTATCTACTTAGCACTTTAGTGCTCTTAGCCCTTTTATTAGACTTTTGATAGGCTAGTCAGCCTGATTGAGTAGGACCCTCACTATACGATTTCTCTTTTGGCTTTTGCTATTAAAGTCCTAGTCTATTATCGCTATAAATAATTTAGACCCTGAGAGTATAAATAAGTTAGCACTCTATACTTATGCTATAGGAGAATATCTATCTATAGTATACTTTGTTAACTAGGTTAATTAGTGAAAAACGATTCTCCTCTCTTATCTTTTAAGAGGCTAATATTTTAGAACTATAGAGTATTAGCTAATAACGTAATAGGCAATATATAGCTATGGCTTCAACCTAAGTGACCTCCCTATAGATAAGCTAATATATATACTATATACCTTTACGAATATCCACCCTAATACTAGCGAAGTATATTTAACGGACCTATAGGCTAATATCGAGAAGTATTATCCTAGAGATTCCTGGAATGATAAAGGGGATAATCTTTACGGCTATATCAAACAACTCTTTCTTCTTAAGCAAAAAAATCATAACCTTAAGGTGCTTCTATTAGTTAGTGGCTAGGCTTACTCTACAAACTTCGTGGCTATACTGAGTACTCTATCCGGCCAAGCAAAGTTTGCCTTATCTATTATAGGCCTTATAAAAAATCTTAGATTAGACGGTATTAATATTGACTAGGAGGTTCGTGACGCGTCTATATACCACACGCTCTCTACTTATACTAAATAGCATAATAGTACCCTATTAATAATGTCTAGGCTAAGAGCCTAGTTTCTACTCTTGAAAAGCTATATATAGTGTGTATAACTATAGGCTATTCTAGAGATAGATAAGCTAATCTCATAGTTAAATAGTCATTAGATACCTATAGTGTAGAAAATAGTAATGATTACCACTTCTTAATTTCGGTTACTTATCCCGCTAGTAAGTTCGATTAACGCCTAGATAAGGACAAAATCCCTGATAAGGCTAATAATTGATTAGGCTCTAAAAATTACGAAAAGCTTTATATAAGCTAGATAGATAAATACCTTAACTTCTGGAATCTGATTACCTATAATTACTCCGGCGCTTAGGACACTACTACTAGGTATACCGCTAATATCTACGCTTTGATAGCCAGCCTATCTAGCACCCTATTTAACACTGACTAAGTAGTGGCCTATTATATATCGAACGGCGTTATAGCAAATAAGATTATCCTAGGTATACCCCTTTATAGTCACTCCTTCTTGTAAACCGCGGGGCCGGGAATATCTTTTAGTGGTATAGGTGTTGGTAGTTAGGAATAAGGGATTTAGGACTACAAGATACTGCCTTTAGTAGGTGCTACTATGCACTACTTATCATAGCCACTCACTAGCTATAGCTATAATAAAGGATAGTAAATGATAGTTAGTTATAATACCCCCTAAGCCGTATAAGATAAAGCCTAGTATATTATGTCCAAAGGACTTAGTGGCGGGATGTGGTGGGAGAGTAGTGGCGATAAGAACGGCACCAATAGCTTGATTAGGACGGTATATATATTGCCCCTGATAATAGTTCCCTATAAGTATCTTGATTACTGATTGGATTTAAGGTCGTTGACACTTTTAGGGTTCTAGAAGAAACCCAAAACGAGCTAAAATATATAGCCTCCTTATACGAGAACCTAAGAGCGGGGTTCCTGACTCCGTAGCTAGGGAGGATGACGAAAGATGGATACGCGAGTGGGCTATATCTCGTGAACAGGCTCTCCTGCCTATATAGATAGGTATAGCGCACTATTTATATTCTTTGATTCCTTAGTTACTAACACCTAGTTTTTCAAGGGTTCTAAATGAAGCTTCTACCGCTAAATTCTTATAACCGTAACTAAGATCCTCGCGCAACACTCATAATAGAGAAACTCCTGGTAGATAGGCAGACATATTCCCTGCTTTGGGGAAGTGTTTTATCACCAACTAAAAAGCTTTTGAATATCCTAACTATACTCCTTAGAGATATCGCATATCCTAACTTAGCTCCTGGATAGGTAAAATATTATATCCCCCTAAGAAAATAAATATAAATACTAGCTATTAGAGCTCTTATAGAGTAAATTTTAACTTCCTTACTCTTTGTATTAATTTCATAATATAAGTAATACGTTTACTGCCGAATCCCCGCCGCGTATACTATACTAGGGTAATAAATTTCAGCAAATAAATATATAATAGATATTTACTCTTAGTCCAACGTATAATTTCTTTTAAGTGAATAGACACTAAGTTCTTATGCTAACCTAATCAGTATTTAAGGGCTAAGGCTATAGGTGGCGCGTTCCTATCTTTAAATCTTATATTGTTCGAACTATAGAGCTTACGGACAGGATTCATTATTAAAAATCAGTTTCGGAATATTCTATCAAGTCCTAGACCCCAGCCTACCATAGTTCATCCTTGTATTTAAGCATAATGAACGATATAGATAATATAGCAGATATTACGCGGGCGCTTGGTCAATAATAAGGCGATTATATATATTATTACACCTATTATAGTCTTTTCAAGCAGCTATAGGACTTAGTGGCTAAAATAAGGGAGGACCTAAAGAGTATTTATGAGAACCGGTATTCTAATCCTTCCGAAGGGCTTCTAGTAGTCTCGTAGCTTGCCGACCATTTTTGTTTATTAGTGTAAAGTATTTCCGCCTAGGAAAATAATACTCGATTCACACTAGCGGGGCTATATTCTATAAATAGTCTATACCTTGGTTCTAGCCGGTTTATGAATGACGAACACAAGAAAAATTGATCTAGTTATTCAGATAAATAGTCTTTAAAAATATGAAAATACGGCGAGAAAAAGACACCTTTGTCATATAGGGTGACGAGTATAGGTTAGTTAAGGTAGGAGGGAAAGTGTAATTCAACCAGGGCAAGGTATATTAATTCAAACGTTTTGACTTTAAATACTATTCACTAGGCCAGAAAAGAAGTATCCACCTAATAACCAATATCACTCTTTGACTAAGCACATAAATCCTAAAAATACGGGGATTACTAGTTCTCCCACCCCTCTATAGCAATATATAAGTGGTATAAGACCTAGGATCCCTCGTTCGGGTCTATCCTGTTTTTGATCGAGCTAATAAACGCGCTATAGCTATAGTGACCTTGGAGCTAATACTTCTTAGATAACTTCTCTGCCGGATTAATAAGATTTCCACACTTTATCTTAATAGATGTTTTGTTCTAGTCACTATTAGAATCAGTCAATAATAAGGTAAGTTAATTATATTTATATTATTATAAAAGAATATCCCTAATATATCTTCGAAAGCTACTTATATATAGGTTCTTAGAGAAGATTTATATATACTATCCTTTATATCACGAAGATATTCAATATTTATGATAGTGGCGGTTATATAAGCTAGCCTAAGGGTCTAATCACACTAGAAGTAGCTAGTCTAAATTCTATTAGCATATAACGGGATAGATTCGGGTGATATAAGAAAACTTATATCCTATACTTTGAGGTGAGAATAATCTGAGAGCACTAGGGCAGGAAAGTATAGAGAATCTATGACCTAAGTGAGAATTAACACTATAGTAGCCATAAGTAGATTGATAGATCTATTCTTACTATATTTAAAGACAAAGATAGCTTATTCTCTAGTGTAACACCACCACGCTATATTAGGTTAGTAAGGCCGTTCTACAATAGTATAGACTCCTGCTTACTACGCTTAATAATAAAAGAGCGAACATAGCTACAAATTTTCGGAGAGCCATCCTCACTTAATAGGATATATCAGGGTTAGAGAGGAAGGGGGGGGGGGGGTTTAGAATGCTTGAAGATAGAAATAGTATTTTGAATATTAACTAGTCCTAAGGGTCTTCTAATAGGGCCCTAAGGCTAGTTATTAATAGCGTAATATATATTTATAGTGGTATTGATATTATTAATATCTAATAATATATACTAATTTTATATTACACTATCTAGCCCGTCTCTACTCCGCTATATTTAAAATACTTATCAGAATATATATTTTCTGACTAATCCTTTTAATAGCCTATCCGTCACTAAGGAATAGTCTGTTCTTTACAAAGAGATAGCTGATTAAAGGGTCTCTTATAAAACCTTAGGGTGTTTCTTTTCTCTTCTTATATAGGATAATTACACGAATAGTATAGTGTGTCTAAAGTGCTTTATTGTACCTAACCTTATAACTAAAGGTAGTATCCTATAAAGCGACACTCACTACTATAGAAGAAACTTCATATACCCTAGTAACGTGATAGGTAAGCCCTACTTAGTATTTAAACTAAAAGAATTCGCTGGTTCTAAGATCTAGAAAATACTAGAATACTATTTAAGCTTCTTATAATAGCTATAGTCTCTATAGCCTATATAGAAGGCGATCTTAAAGCGCTTTGCTAGAACACCTATAACCTACTTAATCACTAGATACTTATTTCCTAAATAAATTATTCTATAAGCTATATTCTTTAAGGAGAAATAAAGGCTGTTTCGCTAGCTTCTAATTACGAAAGCCGGCTCGAGAAAGCTATCTCTTTTTGTAGGGGCTTTGAATCTACCCTCCACTAGGGTTATAGGACTAATAATAGATTATGATAGGTCTCATAGATTCTCTAAAAGAGTATATATTATTTGACTTCTCCTAGGATACTTTTTATCATAAACAGTGACGAATCAACGAGCCTAAAAGACTAAGATTAATGAATTTTCAAAATTCTGATGGTTGCTCTTGTGTAGGGCGAACCATATTAATAATAAATAAAGCTATACTATCTACGTCTATATCTAGTGGGGATATTATATCAATTTCTTCCTTGTGCCCTTTGAGCTAAGAGGCTAGTCAATTTAGTAGTACATGGATAAGTGTAATATCTAGTAGCCCCGTTGTCTCTTCTACTCCTTCTCCTCTATCTCTAGTCGTCACTATATCACTATCGTCCGGACCGGAACTAGTGTGTATTATAAAGCTAGAAGAGCTTAATGTGAGCCCTCCGGGCGAATACTATTACTCTAATAGTACAAAAAGGAAGTGGAGAACTGGCTAATATAATATTTACTCATGAAAATATTTCCCTGATTAGAACGCTATATATTTAAAGTTAGTTAAACTTCTGCTATGATAAGGTGTGTAGATCAGGAACCGAACACACTAGCGGGATTGATTGCTAAGAGCCTATATAAAGTATTAAGGCTTCGTGGACCCCCTCTAGTACAAGAATAATTAATCTTCCTTTGAATTATAATAAATTCTATAGAGTATTATATATATTTAAAAAGCGTCTTCTTAATATATTTTCGGTAAACTTATAATATATAGATTTATGGTAGTATATAGGCTCACCCTAGCTCTAATTCTAAGTTTTTCCTAGTCATATATTATAGGTATATAGAGGAAGACGGTGTGATATCACGAGAAAGTACACTAATATATTTTATATATTAAGTAAAGGAGTTCTAAATAGTGTTTTGACGTTTTAGAATAGACGAGACTAGCGCTTTCGGAACCACTAATTTCGTAGGCTTATCGGAATTATAGTCCACTAGGGTTTTGTAAACGGCTCTCCTTACCTGATTATGCTTTAATAAATAAATATCACTAACGGCTATAAATATTATCTATATTAATTAATCTTTCTTCGCTTACCGGGATAGGGACATTAGGATAAGAATGATAAGTGTAGATTTGACTATTCGGTATCTCTATAGTTAGCTAGGTCCGAATGGAGTATAGACGCTAGAAATTATTATACTATTGTAGAAGATTATTACGTCTTTTGTGTAGCTATTCCTGCTAGATATAGATACTTTTAGCGGCTATAGATTGTAAGTAATATTTAGAATAAGGGCACTAATCTAATAAAGGTTTTAGTCGCTAATACTTAAGGCTATCTACTTGATAGAGTAGGGAAATATAGCCTTATAGTATTATATTAATAAGTAGCTTTAGGAGATAGCTTATATCTGCTATATATATTAGGCTGCTATTTAGGTGTATATCTTAGTAATTATATATAGCTACCTTTTAAATAGTGGATATGCCTGAATTATTAGACATAGTCTTAGGTAGGGCTATAAGGAAACCCTAATTAGTTACTCCTATCTAGCAAACTAGTATAATTAAACTCAATATAACCTTCCCCTTTTTATACAAGAAACTATCTCTGACTCTATGACTAGGCTAATACTAGAAGGGGCCTCTTCGAGCAACGTTATGGACTCTAGCATTTAATTTTGGTTACTATTATTGAATAACCAATCTTATATAAGACTCTACTATAGATATATTTAAGTTGATTAAGCTAACTTCAAGAAGCTTCTTCCTTTGGGATCTCGCGGGAATAAGTTCTGATAGTGCACCTTGGTTTTTGATCCGCACTAGCGTTATATACTTTGTATATTTATTAAATAATAAACAAATTATTAGTACCTAAAATAAAAAAAAAAGTGAAGAAAAAAATAACCGCTTACCGCTTTACTTATTTCACGTATTATAACTAATAGTTACTACGAGCCGTATAGGGCTAGGTATAAGGATACCGCTAATACTATCTACGTTAGTAACATAAATAGTATATATATTATAGATAATAGCGGCCTATAGGGTAATATAGGAGTAGACGTCTGTAATAATATCATAGATTTTCATTCCTCGAACCTCAAGACTAGTATTCTGCGTAGCTATAGCGGAAATATTAAATCCTGACTATCTATGGTTGATAGTGGATCCGAAGTCAAACTCTCCCTATATCAAGGTATAGCCGCTATTACTATTAACCAGGATAATAGAACTAGGAGCTATAGCCTATCCGCCTTAGGAATCCTTATCAAACGCTATATATCAGACCTAACTAGCTACCAAGGTAAAGGTTTTGTAAGCCTTACCATACCAGCCTCCTAGTACCCTATCTAGCCTGATCTTATTCCAGATCATGACTATCCACGTTTCACTTTGGTCCTGATAGTCAAAACGAATAATATATTTATATTAATTAGCTTTTATGAGTGGGGCTTTGATGATATTACTTCCGTAGGGACTCCTAATATTACCTAAGTATTACACACTACTACCGCTCGACTAGGTCCGGCCACTAAACCCGGAAAATAAGTATAATTATCTAGAGGCCACAAGTATATTTTCCTAGTTAGCCGGCGTTAAAGAGATATTATAAAGGGGGCTATAGCGGTGGGTATACATTCTAAGGCCGACAAAAGTAAAAACCTAATAGAGCAAATATATAATAAGGAGCTTAAATCTGAGGTGGATATTCCACGATATAGTGTTACGTTAATCTTATAGAGAGATAATAAGTGGTAGGTATATCACATATATTGCATATAGTCTTCTGATTCCCTTTTTTAGGCTTAATATCTTGCTCGTAAAATAATAAGATTAACTAACTTTTATTCAAATATAAACTGATATACCGGAGATATATATCACGACCATATACTTACTATTGGCTGGTTTGAAGATCACTATTCAAGAGTTATATTCGGACCATTAAGCCTGAATTACCTGTCTATCTTAAGCAATGAACAGATTAAGTGTCTCTAAATAAAGCTATAGTTAACTAAGATTATCTGATCGGAATAGTTTGTTGTCTAGCCCCTAGTTGACTCTCGAAATAGGCCCCCTAAATTTGAAATTGTTTGAACAAATTTGCTACAAGGATAATATGACTATTAAAATAAGTCACTAAATAGACTCTGATAGTTCAACGATGATAGTATAGTATACATTGATCAAAAGATCTAGTGGAATTCTTACGCAAAGGATCCGGCTAGTATTGTGTATATCTAGGGAATTTTATATAAGCTCATAAACAACTTATTGTGACAATTTTGCACTAGATAAATACGCTAATATATTATTTACTAATTCGCCTTTCTATAATAGTATTGGCGTCCTAGAATTGCCACTATATATTGGAATATATAATAATTACTAAAAGCTCCTATATTAATCGTTCCTAGTTCTATTTATATAAGTGGAAAGGGCAACAATTGGGCTTAGTTACTTTAGCGGAACGCTATAGGTAAGAAGATATCTCAGATTGTGCATATTTCCTTGAATTTATATAGTTATACACCCCTCTATTTTTGTTTTATCTAGTCTGACGTGTTGTAAGTGACCAGGTGGCTTTGATTAGCTTATCTACTTAGCGAGCAGTGCTCGCTAGGCCGCGTGCCCGGCTTCTTGAAAACTTGACAAGAAACATATAGAGAGCTATAAGTAATAAGACCAAGTAATATACTCATATATGCTTGATCACTTGGTTGAATTATACTAGAAAAATTTTCAAACTGAAAGCAACCGCCTTTATGGGGGAGCTAAATATATCAAACTCAAGCTCTGCAAAGTTATACCAAAATACTCTTATCTTATACATATCCACGTAGAAGGCCAAGGTGGATAGTAGCTTATTAGATGTGCCGCAAATTCCGGCGGTGCTATATCCAATAAGGATATATCCTAAGATACGTAGTGAAAATATCTGCTACTTGATAAGACTTAGGTGTTCCCCGGGCTTCCAAAGAACCAACATATCTATTGAAGCAGGATCTTCTAATAGAGCCTCATCACTCTAGCGATTTTCGCAGGGAGCGGGCACCTTTAGTGTATTAGACCTACTGCTCGGCGGGTTGGAGTTTTCTGATACCTTATAGAGAGACTCTCTAATACCTTTCTAACCAAATCCTAGTACTCCGGTTAAATAAAGAGACTAGAGACCTGGCTAGTTTAGTCATATAGGCTATTTATTATTTGATAGGAAGACTAGAACGAAACTCACTAGGACTGATAATAGCACCAATATAGCCTAATATATTATACAAAACACTAATTATGATAACCTTTATTTATATCGCCTTTGCTAGCTTATAGTACTCCTGATTTAATCCTTTTATATCAAGGGGAAGACATATTAATTCTTTTATAATAATATTTGCTTGCTTTTAAGAATTACAAAACCTACGGTCTAACTCCTATAGTACTTAGAGTGAATATTTTATATAGCGGAATAGATGTTTATTTTTCTCCTTGCGTTTAAATTAAGAACTTAAGTATTAATCTAGGAGGGGTAAAACTTATAGAAGATTCGGAAGACCTGGTCATTAGCCGTATATATAAAAGGATTAGGACTCCTAATCTCGCCTATAAGAAGTGATTCCACTTTGATATAAATTTTAGTTAGTAGCCACCACGATAGCTTCAAACTTATATATCCAAATTATGTCACCCCCAAACTCGTTGAGCGGTGACAAATATAGAATCTCTCTAGGCTCTCAGGATTTAGTGGTCCAAGATTTCCCGAACTTAGAACTTGATTCTGATTATATACCTTCGGAAATAAGCAATAATCGAGTATTTCTTGCTTCTAATATAGAATAGCTCTCCTTTTTTTCTAAGGATAGTTCTAGTATAAATAATCCGGTCTTGAGTATCATATATGACTATATAAGTTAAGAGGACCATAAGGTGAGATTGGCACCTCTATATAGTGGTACAACATTTCTTACCGAATTATAAAGTCTTCTAGCTTTGGAAATCCCGGCTTTGGAAATGCCGTCCTTGGAAAGAGACCTATCAAAGTAATTGCGAAATAAGATATCTTATGAAATGGCGAAAGGAGGACTGAGTATTTAGTCCTTTAGTGCTTATAGGAAAGTTTAGATCGGTTAGATAGGAAAGAGGACTTAATTTTCTGATTAAATAAATACAAAATACTGGTCAAGGAATATAGTTAGCTACCTATAAAATGGCATATAAGGTTGACTTTTAATAAAATTAACACTGAAAGGTTCGTTAGTAGTTAATTCCGATACTTTAGCCTTATTACTATTATACTACGTAAATATAATTCTCTCCTCTCCCTATCTAAACTTATCTAAGTAAATTTTAAATTCCGGCTATTAAAATAACTAAGGAGGAAGCCATTATTAAAACTATTTATTACCATATTTAGCGACACCTACTTGAAGATATCACTAAGGGAGGTAGTAGTCTAGGCCTATAAGCAGCAGATTTAGCTAGTAATTATGTGGATTCCGTGTGGATTTGCTTATAATAAATAAAGCTAAAGATCCCCTGTATAGCCTCTGGATTTCCTCTCTTTAGCTCTTTGATAAATATATAAATAAAAGGGAGATAGGGTTCCTGGTGTAGTTTGAGGTGATATATTTGATAGTTTTGTTGTTTATCAAGGAATCCCGCTAATCCAGGGTCAACCTTAACACCCCCATTTGATAATCCCTATAGAATTACCGTAAGCGAGAAAAAGTCTTAATGGTGGTAAAGATCCTAGGTTTAGTTATGGTTAACTAGGGATAGATTAGTGGGACTTGAGGCAGGATAATAGGAATTACCTAAGCGATCCCTACTAACTTAGCATTTAAGTGTCTTGAGGCTGTAATTTCTTCCGCCTTATAATAGAGAAAGCTCTAATGATACGTGATCACCCTTAGATGGTAATCATCGCTCTATAGCCCTTCTAGACTGATCTAGCGAAAGGAATATATTACCCTATAGGTGATTATTCTCGAACCGTCCGCTATAGGCTGGTTAAGGAGAAGGTTAAGTAGTAGGGCGGTAGTTTGAATGCTATATCCATATATAAGGTTAGGCCCTTAGTGATAGTGTAGGTAGTGTGCTTTAAGGATCGCAAATTTATATTTATTATCGGCCTTAGAATTCAAGAGGAAATTATGTAATAGGATCGTGATAGGCGACGTGTTAAGTATTAAGGCCTTATAAGGCTTGCCACTTTGGGCATAAGTAAGACTATATAGGAGTGCGGTATATAAAAAATGATTATGGTTTTGAATAGTCTACTAAAATCAGCACTAGTAGGTCTTAAATAGAGATTGTTCTTATACTAATACTAGAGAATTATACTTAGTTATCTCAGGAATGTGATAGAGGAAAGTTAGAAAAGAAAGCGCTAGCTAGTTATAATATAGCCTTAGGTGCTCTACCTTGGTTAATAGTATATATAGTATATCATCAGCCTAATCCCGGAGAGTTAGGTCTTTAAAGATATTCTAACTATCCCGTAGGAGCCGTATAGCGATTTCCCTAATATCCTTACGCTATAAGGAGATTTTCAAAGTTAATAGATTCACTATAGATACTTTCTCGCGGTCGCCTTACGCTGTAGGCGGATTTTTGGATTCATTAGCAACATTATCTACCTTGTATTGCCGTGGAATATCTGATATAATCATCAGCTATAATACTTTAAATATCAACTATCGTATCATAGGAAGTTAGGGCGGTTGATTATATATAGGTGGTAAGGGATATAGAACCTAGCTATTCTAGTGATAGAAAAGCGTGAGTGGCTAGGGAGACTATTTGAGTTGAAAAATATAGAAATTTAGCACTAGTAAAATTTTATAATTATGCGATAAGTAACTTAAAGCCTACGTTCGTTAGGCATTAATAGTAGGTAGGTCAATTTAGTTGCTTTAACTAAACGGATTTTAAATAAATATAGAGCGGTTAAAACTCTAATTTCTAGAGCGTAGCCACCCCGGGTGGATCAGAAAAGTAAAATCAACAATTTATCAAACAGTATACCTAGTCTATTAGATATCCGTTTAACTAAGTACTTTTACACTATATCATTATCCCTTTTAAATCTTAGGAAGGTGATCAAGTATATATAGGTAAATATTTTCGGGCACTATATTGTAATCTATAGTCTAGTATTTAGACTATATAAGTCTCAAGCCCTTAACAAGGCTCACTTAATCGCTATATCCTGCTTTTTCGAATGGCCTTCCCTTCCCTTAATTTCTTAGTCTTGCTTCTAATCTTGACTATCCTCACTGATTATTCTACTTAGAACTTTTATAAGTTAGAAGATATTAGTTAATATAACTCAACTTATTATAAACGGTTCTATATAGGGTCTTCACCTATAGGGCTAATATATAGCGTAGAATCAACTAAATACAAATATTTTAGGTTTTTTCTATAAATAGTGATATCTTGAGGTATTGGTGAAGCTTTCTTAATCTGATATTCTCCTTATTCTCTTATCTTATATAAGCTTTAAATTATCATAAATTTAATTTATATATCTCTACCAGAATAGTAGTATGAAAAATTCTATCCCTTAGTTATGAAAGCTTAATCTTTTACCACTTAGAAGCAACTAGCGTGATAAGTATCTAGCGGGGCGATACTTATGGTTAAGAGGGGCTTACTAAGGGACTTCGTAGAGTGGCTAAGATGTTACCCCTACACAAGCTCCTACGTTAGTGACTAATATATAGTCCTCCGGCTTATAATAATTCAGACTTTAGTAGGAAGCCGGTATATAAGTTACTTTACAAAGTGGCTAGGAGTGGGACGTAGTCACTCTCACTACGAGCCTATAGAAGGGGTCATGAATTGATTATAATAGGCCGGAGAGTAATGAGATCTTCACTAGTATAATATATCTAGCAATTCTATCCTATTCTTATTAAATAACTTAGTCAATCGCTATATCTCTATAAAGAATAGATAATTGAGAGAATAGCTAAACGGTTTCCTAAATACAAATCTATTATTAATATGATTCCTACTTTGGCTATATATATGCCAGAAAATTTGAGAAAGGAATTAGCTATGAAAGCTTAGTCGGATTCATTTAGAATAGGTATTTTACTGCTTAAACGCTGGCTTCGATGATCCTTGGTCCTTAGCTAGAAATTTAGATTTTTATAGTCATAATCTAATTTACGTTATTTAAAGACTTTTCGATCATATATTTTTCTCAACCTTTAAAAGCTAAATCACGTCTAATTAATAAGGAATAGGCACCTAGTACCGCTTTTATTTTGTGAGAGGTCAAATTAAATAAAATCATCAATAAATAATAAACGACCGACTATATCTATTAGAGCTCTCTAAATAGCGATAATTTAGAGGGTAGTTTGCTAAGTTACTCCCGGCTTAAAAACTACCCTAAATAGCTCTTCTTAGTAGACTCTACATAAATCACTAGTGCAAAATAATAATCTAGGCTAGTTAGCTTATAACGTAGGTACATTCCGCCTAGAGAAGCCTTCATCTATCCAAAGCTCTATCTTGTTCATTGATTGGGCAAAAGTTCCGAAGACAATTTTCACCCTCTGCTCTAACTCGCTTCTTGACAGAATTCGTTCTTCCACCTCGGAGCGCAGTTTTCGGGCGCCTTTAAAAGCTTTGCTGAGCTCCTGGCGAGCTTGTACCGCGATTTTGATTGAGTTCTAGTCCGCTGCCCTCAAAACTGCCCTCGAAAAACGCCAGTCCTCTCTCAGCTTTCTTGAGAAGGGCCACGATTCAAAAGTCGACCAAAACTCAAGTGCTCCTACCCAGTCTATTTATGACATGTTAGATAGAAATCAAATAGGAGAGACGATATCAACGAACCGTGTTTGCTATAAGGTGGTGGGCCACACCCGGCAGTATCAGACATGACGCTCCGTCGTCTTTATGATATAACGAACAGCGACAGTCCTTCGACTGAGCCTATATATCTCTTCTCTAATAGAAAGGTCGAGTAGCTGATGATACTGATGTTCGTAGTGGACAGGCACTTCATTGCACTTCAATTACAAGTGACGACGGAGATTCTTATTAGTTCTTGAGCTAGGCCATCCGATGATATGTACCTATTAATGCTTTATTCTTGCACGCATCACTTTTTCATTATTAGTTGGAACTGAACCCAGAGGTTTCTTGGTCTACAATTGCCCTACGGAATGGAGGCTTTTGTGAGGATCTCTCATGCTACGAGAGCAAACTTCAAGGTATTTTAGATCGAGACATTGGTCTATCCGATCAATAGATTGCGACGGCGCTTGTCGAAGATTTATCTCTTTATTATTATACTATGTTTTCAGGACAGGCTTCTCAAATACCAGCCTCGACTTCACTCAAATCATACCACGGATTGGGCTCAGATGGAAAACCACAAGGTCTTCGGCAAAGCTCTGCACATCTCTCTTATAGCCTGGCTAAATCAGATATCATTCCCGAACAGCAAATTTCACATACGATATCTGTGAGCAGGTATGAGGCCGGAAAGATCTCTTTTGACAAGTCTTTGAGCGATACATCTGATGCTAGTCCGTCCAGAGCAGTAACAGAAAGCCAACAATCAAATACGATAGAGCTCGACAGTGACAGCGAGCAGCCAGACAGCCAGACAGAGTCTTCTCCTTTGATCAGTCTCAGTGCGACGTCTGACTCCGGTGCCTCGCCTCAAAGCTTCGTGACATCCGGTCCTGACTCAGACCTCATTCCCAACGACGAAACCTTCCATACTTTGCATGAGAATCGCGTTGGTTTGCAGGATTCTGAACAAAATCTTAACCTGAACATTGAAAGCCTATCATCAGAAGACACAAGGAGTAATTTACCCTCCACGGCAGGTAGTAATGGGGGGTTGCAAAGTGGTGCAATTGTTCCGGCTTCCCTCAAGTGGAGCACCAATACGGGCGGTATTCAACGTGGATCCTTCTCACATACGCAGATAGAAAGTCAAACGGCTGCAGGAGGGCAAGGAACACATGGTATTGGTCCGGAGTCACCTGCGACGCTTGTTATCACCAGTTTCCTTTCGTCTTCAACGACTACAATTACCATCACAACTACAACGACAGGCCCGATTTCTCCTAATATTGATCATGATGCTGCACTTGATGGAAGTGGACTATCGCAAAAGCCGTCGAGGCAAAGTCTCGGAACCATTTTCGGCAGTGTTGTCGGCGCAAGTATATTTGCCGGTTGCTTTTTCATCGTACACAGGCTATATCTTCGGCATTGCCGAAACGTTAGAGTTCAAAAACATGCCGTCCACAACGCGATCCACACTGGTCCAGAGCGCATGCGCGCTGAACCATCTCATCCCGAGATATCACGTTTCTCCAAGGATTCTTAATGTGCCTGGTCGCACACCTCCACTGGCACTTCACATCAGGCAGCAGATTTCTCAAAGAGCCCTCTGTCATGCTTCTCAAAATCTGTCATACTAAAGATTATCTGCTTGAGCGCTCTGGACGATGTCAATACCTGCCTGAACGAAGTTTTTCACGGCATCGGCCATTTCTCTCCTGCTACGTGTTTGGCCGGGTAGGGAGATAGGGTGAATAGGACATCCTTGGCAATAAACCGCTCGCAACGTCGAATAGGGAAAGTCCAGATAGAGACGATAGCAATCCGAATAAGGGATCGTTCTGTCTCCTTGTCCTAACAGTACTCCCCCTTCTTCGGAGGGAAAGTAAAAATGAAACTCATTTTCGTGGAGCATTAAGAAAAAATAGTCCAGGGCATCTCGATTATTAGGGAGCGACAATGTCTGGGTCTGGAAGATCACCACCTCAAAACTGAAATACGTAATCTCACTAGGATGCCAATTCATCGGAGAGTAAGGAGGGGCAACCAGATCCGCGTTTGGAGTCGACGGAGGGCGCTCCAAGTCGACTGGCCTCCAGGATTGAACACTTGACGGATGTACGATTCCGCCTGGCTCGGAAGCTAGGTCAAATTGTCCTGATCCCGCAGTCACCCTAGATTCATCTGAGTTCCATCCCGATTGGCTGCCATCTAGACTGGCAGCCATCGGTGGGCAGAGATAGCCAAAGAAGGCACGGAATACGGACTGTCGCACCAAAACCGCGCCGACACGTGTTGCCGTGGGAGGGCGTGAGAGCGACTCAAGAGAGAGCGCATAACGGTCGGGCCCGATAGAGTCTGTAAAAGGCTTACCACATCGCCGTTCCAGATCTACATCTTTGTCCCGTTCTGGGGGGAAATCGATCGGCTCTGGTGATGGGATTCCAGATGCGGTGGGCGGTGAGTTGTCAGCGGACTCGGGAGGACGAATCCCATGGCGACGGGCTAGTCCGAAGAAGTGCAGCTGGAGCGCAGGAGCCATCCCCGAGACGGATGTTTCATGCAGATGATGGCGATCTGCGCGTTCGATATCTTCCTTTTTCCGGGGCACGCGACGATGATGATCCTTTTGCGTCGTCATTTCGAAGGCAAACTGGAGGCTGAAGCGCCAAAGGTCATGAAGCGCGGCCGGAAATAGGCCCGGATCAGACACGAACCCGCCCGCGTCTACAATGTGTTGTTCTTCCAAGATTTCGTCGATCGACTGTGCCCCCGTCAAGGGGTTGCGGCAGAGTTTACGCATTACGCTCTGCCCGACGTCGAGGAAGAGAATGTCCTGAAAGAAGGTTTTCAGCGTCGGGATGGGGACCTGGATCTGCTCCATTCTGTGCAAGATGTTATTGCGATCGTGCTGGCACTCAATGTATTTAAAAAGTATCCTTCTTTTCTGGCGCAGAAAGCGCAAGTCCTGCGCCGAGACCCCGGGCGCCCGGGATTGCAACAAGTGAACCGTCGTTGCGTCGATTTGGGAGAGAAGATCCGCCCGCCCTCCCACCATATCATTGAACGTGCACTGGATATGTTTCAGGTAGCAAATGATTGGCTAAGCAAAGTCGCCCATCAGTCATTTTACAGATAATACCAGGATCGGGGGCATCACCTCGCTACATCGCATAGCTCTCAACTTGTGCAAGACGCCGATGCTCATGTCCGCCCAGAGCCCTTTAATGGGCAGCAGCGCGTCGAAGGCCTCCGCTAAGGATCGAGGAAGCGCACGCAGGTAGTCGGCTTTGCGGTTGCCCGGCTCACTCCGTAGAACTGCCCACCAGAAGTTCTCGGCCGTTTTATTCTGGCGTCCACCCGTGGCACCTTGATAGAAACGAAGGCTTTGGTAGATGTGCCCGTCGGAGGGGAATCGTTCTTTGTGGAAATTCTCTCGCAGCGTACGAATCAGCTCCTCGTCCAGGAAGTCGGGCTGGCCTTAGTTCTGCGTCAGCAGTCTTGTCCAGTTTGATTCGCATTGCAGTCAACAGACCTGCGTCGGTCACGTACACGTCCGCTATCCACCACGGATCGTCTTCCCCTAGCTCCTGAAATCTCGCCCGGGCGGCTTCGATTAGAGACTCTTGGTCCAAGGCTAGCAATGTATAGTCCGGGCTTTTACACAGTTGACGAAGTGACCGGTCGGGGCCCAGCACAGAGTCCTGGAACCAGACACGTCCAGCGTCCCAGTCCGTCACATCGATCGCAACGGGCACGTGGAACTCTTTGCTCAACCGGTAACATCCTTGTGTCCTCAAAGTCCGTCTCAGTCGCACCACATTCTGTCGATCATCAATCAGTCGGTTCGTATGACGCCCAACGGACAGATCGGACAGTTGGACAAGCGCAGCGCCTTTGAAGCAGGACTGCTGATACGTGAAGAGCTCCAACTCATCCCTCTCGACCTCATTTTGTATTCTTCGCGCGATAGCTGTACCTCGGCGTTGCGGACGTCCCCGCGTCCTAGTTCCTCGAGGCATTCTAGCTTGACTCCAGTGGTACCAATGCCCTCTGAGCCATGTGAAATTACAGCGACTTCATCTGCGGATTTTCATGCAATTTAACCAAGAGGTTCGGTCATCATTATGGTTTGGAGGCGATTGAAATTCACCCTCAGGAAAGCTGCGTGAAGTCTGCTTGGCGTGTTGCCGCAGATAATGGCTGGCAGACAGTAACTGGCAGACAGTGATCTAGCCTATTTACATCCTGCCCTTTCATTGTCCAAACTAAAGTGCCTTTCCTCCACAAATCAAACAAGCTTCTGCAGAAAAGGAGCATCAAACGATTTAGAATCCCTCCCAATCTGTACCTCTCATAATTCATGCTACACAGATTCCTGATTTCCACGTATGTGACCATGTCGCGGGAAGCTCATAGATACCAAACCGGTCGCGAGTCTGAGCTTTTATTTCGGCGCACTGGGTTCGCTTCCGAGAACAGACGCCTATTGCTGGGTATAGCTTGGGGTTCTGCCAGTGATCCCAATGGTAGGCCGGTGATCGGCGACCATAACAACGGATACAACGCAAAGTGTCACGGTTTTGTGGGACTATATTGGACAATGTGTTTTTTTCATGGTTTTCTCTTTTGGCACCCTCGCAGGGCATCGATAGATCATGCGATCTCTGATATCTAGTTCATCTCAAGTCATCAGAACACCGATCCACGCATTTATTTTGTCGGGTTCTTACCGGGCGCGCAGCCACATTTTGATTCCAGAAACCCACTTCATAGTCGGTTCATCATCCCAAGAACCATAGATACAGGGCGATTTGTCACTAGCGATGTTGTTTATTATGATACGCCGGTATCTTCCCCATCAGTCCAGGGTTTGAAGCCTGAGAGCACCGAAAGCAAAATGGTAGGGCATCATCTTTCTTTTCAGGCAGTTTTGGCCCGGGCGACGGCGATGTATTCCCGACTGATCAACTATTCCGAAAAAACCAGAGCAAAATGGAGCATATACTTGAATGACAAGAACGTTTACACTGATGGCGGCAAATCATTTACTAGCCTTGACAACCATTGTAAATCTGCATAGCAAATACAGATACCTTACGAACATTTGTTCAACCAGCACCAGCCAGCGTCTGTACCCTCTTATTATGTACAGGCGAGTAAGAACAAGGGCAATACCCTCTAGCATGACTCTAATGCCTTTTAGAATATTTTATAGTAATGTTCGTCTTGTTCAGTAGCCACAAGTCAACGTTGATTGTCTTCTAGAAATTACCGACAATGTTTCGGACGAAAGCTTCTGGCTCAAGGAGAGATTTGTCCGAACGATCATCTTCCCTGTGCTCGAATGCATATCCTTCCTGCGGCCGGTTCTGCCAAGGCCATATCGCCAACTCCAGCACAAACTGATCGAAACTAGTGTCCTGACACCAGCACGAATTCCAATGTATGAGAACACGATTGACAAGTAGCTGAAAGCATCTCAACGATTCCGTGTATATTTCGCTTGGTAGAATCGTGAATGGGAGATCGACTACTATCTCACCCGAAAGCCGACTGGTGATGGACAGTCTCGTGTTCAGCCAACCCACCGGTTCGCCGGGAAAAAGGAGGTCCAGAAAAGTAAACACATCTTCACTGCACGTATACGGGGAAAATAGATCAGGGCCTCTCCATTCGGCAAAGCAGCAACGGACGCGAGTTGGAAAGAGAAGACAATGTATAGTCAATGGCAAGCCGGTCGGCCCGCAGTAGAATAGTGATGGTCGAAATGATATGCGCGGAAGTGATTGCACCTGCTGCTCAACGGCATTCCCAGCATCCAGTGCCAACTGGGGGATCGAAAGCTCCGGAAGACCCAACATGAGTTCTTCGGAGTTGGTTGGGGCTGCTGACTCAAATTTGCGCAATCCTGAATTATTCCCTGAGCCGGATCAGCTCATTGCTTGTGCTTTGCTATGTACACACTGTTTTACTTACAGGATAGCATTTTCTGGCGCTACCACGAGGAAGCCTGCAGCCTTTTCGGAACGGACGTATAGGAGTGTCTGGTCTGCCGCAGGGCATACCCTCATTCACTTATTTTAACGGTCGCGCTGGTGGACTAGAATAAAAGCAATCCGTCTTTGCAGGATACATCCCGGGGGCAAAACGACATGATCCAGACCATTCACCGCGTGTTCATGTAAACTCTGTTCGAGAAGAGCTGGAGCTTTGCTCCGGTTATTCGAATCAAGCTCGAACCAATATACACGCATGCAGCCAAGGTGGCATCCATGGCCAAATTCACCATATGTTCATACTCGCTGGTTAATTTGAACTCCTTAGCGTTCACTTGCACGGCATATTCTCCGACCCAGTCACCGATTATGCTGTATCTACTACAGCATTTACTATGTTCATTTTAGATTTATTCTGGATGTGACATTCTTTGATGGCACTCCTATTCCGAACACGCATTGTATGATCTAAGTATCTGCAACTAGCCCCGCGAGGATGCAAGTACAAAGAGATCGGCAGGGCCTTTCTCTGATAATGAAAATCAGATCGCTCAAAAAATGCTTGAAAGGCTCCCAAATGAGCTTCTGGAAAATATCGCACAACAGGTACGTATATTTCAACGAACTTTGATCCGACTTTGATCCCTTTGCTGACGGCCTTAGCTACCACCGCTTGCCCTTCGATCCCTGAGCCACGCCTCCTCAAAGCTTTACTTTGTTCTGGTGCCTCGCATTTACCGTCTGGTCGTGTTCCGCGCCGCAAGTGAGTGGGCCTTGAACGTGCTTAACATCAAGGATTTCTTCCTCCGGCACTCCCCAAGCGCCGGTTATCTCCTTCACACTCGTCACTTGAAGATCGACGCCCCGATCTATCTGACTCGGTTCAATCGCTATACGGCATTTAACATTTTTCGGGCGGTCGGGTTGGCCGCTACTCCTTTCTCGGCTATTAGGACCACTAATGATATATGAGCCCACTAGCAATTCTTGGAGGATCTTAGGGATCAACTTCGGCGGGCCATCGCATATCTCACTCCTGGTCTCCTTCGATCATTCACGTATATATAAGAACAGCCCTCCTAACCCCCTCCCCTATTCTATTCGCCGTGCTAATAGGCTATAAGATGGCGCTTAGGCATATGCCTTCCGGCTGGTGTGTTAGATCAAAACGGAGACCTGATCTGATATTAGAATCATCTCGTCCACCTTTCGTTAACCACAGATAGCTCTTACCCCTATACCGCTGGCCATCTAGATAGACTATACCACCTATCTTCCCTAGAATCTATCAAATAGGAGGGTATCTAGTATTTAGCTAAAATTAAGCTACTACAAAAATATATTCATCGGAATCAGAGACGCTTAGGAACACTATTAATTCGATTTAGCGCCTCGGCCGGCAGACCGGATTTCTATCGCCAAGTGCTTAGGCTACAAGGATCCACACTTATAACCGTAACGGACTTAGTGTTACCCTCGCTATCGTACCTAGCCCTCTCTAAGGTATATCTGCCGGACAGCTTATAAGTAAGCGCTTTATCAATTTTTGGTAGGCTTAAGTCTTTGAAGTTATATAACTATTTCTAGTCCTATAAATTTTTGGAAGCGCTATACCACTTATAGTATTAACTTCAACTACAAGTATTCAAGCTCTATTATGATAATCTAGCACTTAACCCTAATCAGGCAAATCTAGATCCGGTCGTGGCTTTTTTATTGTCCTTCTGAGGCCTACGGCATCTCTACTTAAAGCTTGCTAATTTTGTATAGAGTTGTCAAATTAAAGCCGTGATCCGGCATCACAACCAGACTCTAGAGGCCCTTCTGTACTATGAGAAATAACTCGCTCCGGTTGATAACAAGAGACTCTAGTGGGATACCCGGGACTTCTATCCATCTTAGATACTCGACCGGGCTTAGTCAAAGTAGCTCAATCACCTCTCTATGTTAGCGTTATATAGAAATATATCATATATGGTTAGTTAGTCATTTAGTGAGAATATTAGCAACTAAATAATAGAGATTACTGATCTATTTCCTATAGCGAGTGAGCCTAGACTTAGAAGCGAAAGACTCCTATCTCTAGGTGCTTCACTTTCGTCTTATAGGCGTAGATCATCTCTATCAGGATATCTAATTAGAAGCTATCTTATATATTCAGGAATAGAACGGCTAAGACAAGGAATATCTATATAGTTATTAGGGCGGATTGACTAGACAATCCTTACTAATCAACTACAAGTTTGATTTAGCGGGTGTCTAGGAAGAAGAGTCAGTCTGATCTAATAAATCTCCGGAAACGCGACCATATCACAGTCTAGATACATCAGAGGTCAGGGGCAATAGATCAGGTGAAATCCAAGAGATCCTAGACTTTGCGGACTAGGCGTTCAGGTCCACAGGATTACCTAGGCTAGAGGTCATGGCGTTCGGGGACTTTACTTATAAGGGGCGGCATCAGAAGTAGAGCTTCGTGCTACGTCAGAAACACTCAAAGCTATCACCACTATCCTATCTAAGGCCGACTTCTAGATCCGGTGGACGTGACGGCTGGTTTATTTGCATTAGCGATATAAATGAGCCATCTCTCTAGAGCGATGTTGGTTTAGATGGCAGTCGATTTCTTTCGGCCTGCCCAGATAGTGATCTAATGGAGTCGCCCGAGGAATGGTGATCATTGCGGCGCAGTCCAGGGTGGGGCTTTTGTTTCCCCGAGACGCCGTCATTTGCCATACTTGTCCTTGCTTTCGAAAGAAAGGCTTTTGAGCTATTTTGCGGCTGTATTCGCCTTGGTGGGAGACAATCCATGGAATTATGTATATCATATATGTGTATAGATTGACTTTCCTGGAAATCAGTCTGATAGAGAAATGTGGCAGTAATGATGCCTGGAGTCTCCCCACCCCACAGGGCCAAACTATATATCTTTGGGGAAACGGTTCACATTTGCGCAGGAGTTCTGTACTGTACATATCAATCCACGAGGAAATTAAATCTAATGGTCCATTGACCCGAGTGCTCCTTGGCCCCAGCTGAAGGCTGAAGTGACAAGCCGCAAGTGGCGTAACCTACGCGGTGCAGGCTACGACGCGTAAGTTCATACCCACCGTGACCTTCCCGGCCATGATCCCCCCTTCCCTTTCCGAACAAAATGATCCCCCAGTCACGCCACTCACGCGTGTCGGCGATAGGTCTTCAGGTCGTCATGACTCGGAGTCTAGGAGCCAGTGCGCCGTCACCCTTGTCGTACCCCAAGATCATCGGTGTTTGATATTCGGATTTGAACAGCACTGCCGTCGCAATAATGCAATGCGTTCCTAGAGAACGAGGTGCATTGAGGTCCAAATTTTTTTAGATTTAGACATGCGGGGTAAAGGTTAGCATGAATTGCTATTGTAACTATGCGGACCTCCGAGATCTACAAGCAAAACTATTCGAAATTAGGACAATTTCTAAAGGATACCCAATGGGCAAGGGACACGAAGCTCTTCTTTTATTCATTAGCCTGGGGCCCTGACGAATAAACACAGTTAATCGGTGACAGAGGCGTTAAGATATTGTTCATAATTACAAATTACTCTACAATTAAACCACCGCAAGCAACCTTTAGGCTGCCCGACGTGAAGATTGATAATAGTAACAAGATGCTATTCGTCGGTACCAAATAAATCGGACAGGGCAGCGAAATAGGCGTCTTGAGAGACCTACCAAATATTAATGAACAGGCCAATCGCTTAGCATCTGGTGAAGAGCGAAGTTCTGTTCAGTTCACCAAATCAGTTCATTTCGTTTCAGGTTTAACATATAAGGGGAGCCAACATTACGAATATATGAAGAGATTTATAAGCCTGATGAGCATGATTTTGAACATGGACTTTCTTGAGCGGAAAAATCACAGGGGCTGCTCTAAGGACTTGTCAAGGGATTCTATGAATTGGTCAAAACACAATTCAATATCTCAATAACAAATGAACATATTTATCTTCGATTATTCATTCGATTCTAGCCCAGGAAAGCACATCAAAACCGACTAGGCACGCTAGGCGCTTGTTCAGTCTGTCTGAGATTAGACAAAAAGTCTGAAATATGTAAAATAGTCAGTCGTTACGAGGTTTAAAGAAATTTCAGTTCGCTTGATTTGAACATATCGCAGCTAGAGAGGCTTAAGCTATAAATTATATGAGATGTGAACTAAACGGGTGCACTAAACAAGTGAACTAAGCGGGTGAGCTGAACGTGTGAACTGAACGTGTGAACTGAACGTGTAAACTGAACGTGTGAACTGAACGTATAAACTGAACGGGTGAGCTGAACGTGTGAACTGAACGTGTGAACTAAACGGGTGAGCTGAACGTGTGAACTAAGCGGGTGAGCTGAATGTGTGAACTAAGCGGGTGAGCTGAACGTGTGAACTGAACGTGTGAACTGAACGTATAAACTGAACGTGTGAACTAAACGTGTAAACTGAACGGGTGAGCTGAACGGGTGAACTAAACGTATGAACTGAACGGGTGAACTAAACGGGTGAACTAAATATGTGAACTGAACGTGTAAACTGAACGTGTGAACTGAACGGGTGAACTAAACGGGTGAACTAAACGTGTGAACTGAACGGGTGAGCTGAACGGGGGAACTAAGCAGGTTTATTTTAATCTGTTGAATTAATTGATAGTGTACTCTTGAAAAGAGATGGTCTTGGATAACACCTCTTTGGATTTGGTGCACTGAAGTCATGAAACTCCATATTCTGTCCTTTTCCTTGTCACTTTTACCCTTACATCATCGGCTGTCAAAAAAAGGCGAGCTACACGAACTGGAAAATGGTTTACGAATACTTGATGGTTGAACTGGTGAGAGCAAGTTCTACGCCAACGGTAGGACTTCGTGTAGAATCGTGTAAAATCGTGTAAAAATTGAGGACAGAGCTTGGCTTCCTCGGCTCATCTTTAGCCGAGTAATAATCCCCAGCACCGCGAAGAGGTGTCTGTCATTGCTGGAGGGCGGGCGCGGAACGAACGGTTAGGTTCTCATCACAGCCCTGGTGCACGGGCTGGAAGCCTCCATGCGCGGAACGTATAATCCGACCTGGTACTTGATCCAGGATTTGTGCATGACCAGCAGCCTGCGTGTGGAACTAAATCCGACCTGAGCCGTAAAGGGACATAGCTCAGGATTTTTTACCTGGTACTTGATCCAGGGTTTGTGCATGACCAGTGGTCCGCGTGTGGAACTAAATCCGACCCAGTAATAACCAGGATTTGTGTATGCCATATGTAGCCTCGACCGTAGTGGGCTCACAGCAAAAAGTCACCAGAGCCACCCTCAAAGGGGACTGAAGGCTGAAGGAGAAACAAGGGCAGATGGCCTGCCTTTTAAGCTTTGTCCTACGGGGCCTCGTACATGCCAAAAACGCACTCGGCCCCAGCCCCCAGTGTTGGTTTCTAGTCCAGTTGTGAGCGAGCCGATCCTGAACACTGGACACGATATCCAATAAGATTAGATACATGGTGCCGTTACATCTGCCACTGAAACTCTAAGAACGGGCTGAGCAGTGTAATACAACTTGGGTTGTCATTCGCTGATCTAGTTATGGCGCTCGTTCTGACCAACCGAAACTCCAGAATCAAAAGATAGACATTCCAAAGTTCCATGGCACAGGAAAGATAGGGAAATTCGGTTGTGAGAATCCGTTAAAGTCGCCCATGAGGGGATCTTACACTGCGGCGCAAGGTGATCTAATTGTGTCTGGTGCAGAGTCCCAACTCGCCATTTACCTATTTTTTTTACTTTACAACCTTCGAGAAGGTGCTACTTCAATACCTGGTTCTGCGAAACAGCGACTGGAATCTCATCTATAGGATGGGGCTCGATTTCCAACGCTAACGCGTTATACCACAATCAAGTCTCTATGGCGAGACACTCGTGGTAGGGGAAACGTCCCGGCCTTTTCACAGGTTATAGTGGAAACAAATATAGGCCTTACCGGGCGAGCCTCAAAGTTCACCGTACACAAAGTTCGGAATAAACGCGGTAGATCATGTCATATATGTCCAACATAGTGACGTTGTCGGCTTTGTTCAAGGGCTAGAATATCTATGGAGTATCTGAAAGAGTTCAAAGTGAAGATTGTAGAAGACGGGCTATTCCTTGCTAGGTTGACACGGTAAGTCCGTATCAAGTGAGAAGCAACTTTGATATACCCAGAAGAGAATCACGAAGTGAGGACAAGAACATACCCACTTATAAGCAAGAAGGGCTAGAAGGAAGGAGAGGGAACGGAGGCGATACTTGAAAATGACAAAGCTGCCCCTTTGACGCTATATCAAAGGGCCGTAGTGATAGAGGGCAGTAAGGCACCTTTTGCCAGTCGGATTTACATGGCCGAGGGATTTCCATGGTCGCTCGGGCATCTGCCTCGTGAGCCACCATCATCCTTTTTTTCCCTGATCCCGCTTGTTCGTGACATTCTGGTCTAGGATATATGTTTGGACGAGCTAGTCACTATTTAGGTTTAAAGAGCAGCGTGGGGCATAGAGGAGATAGATAAATAGTAACACAATCAGTGTAGTCAAGAGAAAGTGCAAAGTTAAGCAACAACACTAGACCTACAGCTCCCGCGTTAGTGAGATAAACGGCAGACTAGCGCTATAGATATACATAGCACTAGTGGTGAATTACCGTCCACTTCACTACCTCCATAATAGATACATAAAGGCCTCAGTCTTGCCCACTTAGCCCTATAGTTACATTCGTTGACAAGGAATCAAAGTCTATTCTCCGTCATAGTTTACGGCTCTATAGGTTCTACAAGATATTAGCAAGGGTGGGTGCTATTAGAATTATATAAATTACGGTAATATATTACGCCTTAGGAATTATACCTGATTTACCCACTCTAGATCAATGTGCCTAGACCTGTCTCTAATCATACAAGGGCCGAAAGTGGGGCTGTATAACAAATTATGTAATTAGGCTACTATTCATAAGAGTATATTAGAACGTCCTAAGATAAACAAGGGAAAGAGGTTAGCTTCTTTCTTAATAGCGGTAACCAACTAAACTCAACTTAAATTATTAGTGACGTAATAAGCGTGCCCGCTCAATAGGCTCTTAAAAGACTACGTCTAGCGTCGAGCTTTTAGGAATCTATACCAGTCTCTATAAGAAACACTAAAGCTAATAGAGGGTGAGTCTATATCTTTTTAAGTGTAATAGGCCTAATGATAATCTGATATTATATTATATAGAGCTTATCCTTTTAGCGTTACTACGCCTATCTAGAACTCTTTTCCTTAGCGTAGTCTTTATAATAGACAAACCTTAGTATTTAGATAATTCACTATACCATTATAACTAGTAGTCACAAAGCCATAAAGTATATAAGAAAATTTGAGCATTCTATAGGCTCTATTAAGGCTAAACCTCACCAAGTATCACCTATACTATCTTTGCGAGGTTTAAGAAAGGAAAAAAGACGACTTTTATAATAGCTCAAGCAAATTCGCGTAGAAGTCAGGATTTTAGAAGCAGAATATAGGGGTTTATATTCCCAGGCTATCTAAGTCATGACTCTTGGTGTTTTGTTTGTTTCTCAGAGGAAGAGGTGTATCACTATACTAGCATGATAAGGTGGACCCCACTCAAAGAGCTATAATTCCAGCCTTAGGTGGGTAGTCCACTATTATATCAGGGATAGTGACAGCCACTACATATATCATGATCGTTTCGGTCCTTATAGATTGGGGAAAAATACAAGACTAGCCAGCCAAGCCAAAAAGAGAGTGTCCCTAGTAACTCTCCCAACTAATATAAAAATTACGTCGCGATTGTAATAACAGGAGATCCTGGTCAACTTGGATTACTAGTAAGACTAAATTCCCCTTTATTCAGGTATATACAAAATGGTATAGTGGTCTTGATAGAATAGTAAACATTTTATAGTCCGTGTGGCGATCTCTTCAAGGCTAGCTAGTAGATAAATTACCCATTTTCGCCCCTAGGCTAGCTCTCTAGCTATATTTTCGTCTTTGATCAGATTACCTTGCCCTATTCTTTTATCATGCCCAAAGCAGCAACAAATTCGAGAAATCCAGCAGTGCCGCCCCACCAAGCCGCTTGTCGATCGACAGGAGCAGCAAGATCTCTTATACAGCCCGTCATGACTTTACCTAAGACTAAGAATGATAATGTTCGACCAACACCCTATCGATCAGTGAATATTCGAGCAACCCTATCTGTTCGTTTGGACTATTAATCATCCATTCTCACTCATACCTTTCTTGATAGAGACGAACTACCTATCCCTCTAGAGCCACAAAATAAGGCGATACTATAGAGGACTTCGATAACACCTACGCTAAATGCCTTAAGGCAATAGAGAATACCGAGGAGACCAACCAATAGTTAACGACGAGGCTCAACGCATAGCGATATAAAGCCACCGCCAGTGCGTAGTAGTCTAGTAGAGAACAAAACGAGATAGCGGTCAAAAGCCAGTAATATCGTTTAGAGATATAGAAACAATCTAATAAGTTTCAACGCTTGTATAAGGAGGTTTCCCAGCTATAGTAGCTTCTTGATATAGCTAACTTAGATACCCGTAACTTAGTGCCGTAGACCGAACTACAACGGATCCTATAGGGTATTTATACTACTAGTAATACTTTTATAGGCCACGTCAAGTCTATAGTGGATAAGAATTAGAATACCTAGAACCTCAACGAACTACGCGAACTACCCGGGATCAATATAGCCGGTGACTAGCTAAACATACTAGAGTTTAACGTATACAATAATACAGGCTTTGTAGAAATGCTAGACACTATATTCCCTACGCCGGACCCCGGTGTTCGTAACATCTAATATATAGCGATCGAGTTTGGGTTTTCGATTATAAATCTAAATTCCTATTCTAATAGCACTAGTACTCTCGCTCGAATCTAATATAAATTTGTTTATAATAGTATAAGAATATAGTATAAAACAGTGACCTCGGTCATATTATAGTAATCCTATATTAAAATAGTATAGGGGAGAGATTAGAATAGCGAACTATTAACCTCAGCCAAGGTTGCTTAGGTGTCATAGCAAGCGAGCTAATCACTCTGATCTAGTTTCATGTATATATAGTCAGGAAATATCTATAGTAATAGCTAATAGAGGACAACCCTATATATAGCCTCTCCTCTTAAGTTTGCCTCTATAAAAGGTTCCTTCTAGCCGATACTTTCGTTCCTGCCATACAAACTTTAAATACGCTAATATACACTTATCCTCACTAATCTATAAAATCTATATAAACTAGGCTATTATAAGGTTTATTCAACCTATAGTAATACACTAGATAATATATACCTTCGGAACTAGTGAGCAGATCCCCACGTCCCGTCACCTCTAAGGCAAGGACTTCTTTTAAGCCACAGCGACTAAGGTTCTATTTTTTGAGTGAAAGGCCACTAAAGCACACGCGATTGATAGAGAGCTGTCGGCCTATTATATAAGCTATAAACCTTCTACTCTAGCTAGCTACTAGCCCAGCCTAGGTAGAAAGCACTGCTACTTAGCAGGTATTAAATATAATCTTAATAATAATCAAATAGAGTTCACATAAATAATAATAATAATAATAATAATAATAATAATAATAAAAAAAACAACCAAAAAAACTATATATAGCTACGGTATTAGCTAGGTATTAAGGGTCCAAGAGAAGCTACTTAATACTCTAAACCCCTAGTGATGACATTAGTATAATATAGCAAGAATAAGAATAGGTATATCAATTAACTATTAATTACAATACATAATACTAGAAATAATTAGTGGAATATTCTCTATCCTTATCAGCAAAATAGTTAGTCAAGAATACAAGAAGAAGGGATATGTCTATCTTGCCAAAGGGATATATCTATCTTGCTATCTCTATTAGTATCCACTTCAGGCCTATTGATCGTGCTGTTACCGCCACTTAGATTATGATACTTAGGAGAAGTGGTGAGATAGTGTTCTTTCCTAAGCTAAATATTCAAGTGTGGATTTATTATCTAATCAA
Source organism: Penicillium sp. G339 (assembly GCA_027569595.1). Classification (NCBI taxonomy): domain Eukaryota; kingdom Fungi; phylum Ascomycota; class Eurotiomycetes; order Eurotiales; family Aspergillaceae; genus Penicillium; species Penicillium sp. G339. Next base: position 40,125 of record JAPDFJ010000049.1, on the reverse strand, counting down.
ATTCGTCACTATCATAACTCTTCTAGCTAAGTGATTATTCTAGTACAGAATTAGCAGATAAGGCTATCTGCTGCTACTACGAGGCGATATAGAGGTACTATAGCGAGACGCTTTTATAGTAGAGGCGGTGGGATAAATAAGAGAGAACAAATAGTCTCTTATAAGAAGAGAAAGGCCATAAGTAGTAAAATAATAGTTAATTGCTTTTAAAAAGACTCTTCGGTATATAGGCCCCCGGGATAATCTCTCCTTAGCCTTTGGCATACTAGCTATTATGGCTCTAGTGCTTCACTACCTACCAAGAATCCGGTCAAATATATTCTAAAGCCTTTCCGGCACTAGATACCGTTATCCACGCCTAAGAGAAAACACCCTTAGTATAGTATTATCTAGTGTCAAGTTCTATTAGATCTGATCCTATTATCTCGGTATTATTTACTACTTATACTTATATAATTAGCGTTAGCTCTTAGTTAATTATTCTTCGGGATAGAATTACTGAAATATTTGGTGAGTCCGAGGATCTAGAGCTCTAAGGTTAAGCGCTAAGGTTAAGCTAGAACCAACCGGTGACTATAGCGGTCGTTGACGTAAGGCCGTTAGAGTATACTTATAGCGATATTATGATAATCTTACGGATATTAAACGACGCTAATAAATACCTTTCAGTAATTAATTATATTTTCCGCGCAAAGACTCAGGTCTGCGTGGAAGACCGAAGACACAATGATACTTTTCTGATTTTTCCTCCTATAATAAATGATTATTATAAGATAGCTAGTCTAGTAAAGCTTGCTCTTCCTATAATGACCATAGGATGTAGTTGGCTTTGGACATAATAAAGAGTAAAGTGGTACAAGTTAGTGTATAGTAGATTAATAGATTAAAAGGGGGGACGTAGAGGGATATAAAGTACTATTAAATAGTCTATACTTCCCCGGTTGAAATAGTGGTCACTAGTTTTTGCTAATATAGGATAGATCTCTTCCCCTTAGCCGATTTTATATAATAAAATCTTTACTTAAATATTTATATAGTATCAATTATTTAGTGTATAATTCGAATTTTCTGGTTCACAAGCCACTAACTATATTTTTAACCAATAATTAGTCTATTTAAGATATTATTTGACTCTAAAACTCTATATACTAGCCTCCGGAGGAGCTATTAAACCTAGTGGATCCCTACCACCCTTAGATAAATATAGCCGTCATAAAACTAATATCGCTATATCAAAGACGGCCGAAACTAGCAGTCCCTACTCTATTAGGATACAATCTCTAGGGATAATATCTAATCAGAAGGGAACTATCCTAGAGGTGAGCCCCTAGTTATCCACCTAGCGACCTAGCGCGTTACTAGACTAGATAAGGGAAATGAATCTATTACGTCTAGACGTCTATAGCAGGGGACGTAGTAGGGACCGGTAAAACTGAATATAAATCAGGTATTTACCCTCCTATGCTGCTAACTAGGGATATACACTCCTCTTTATAATTATTAGTTCTTATGGCCCCTCTACCAGACTATAAGCCTAGTATTGCTCTAGCGTCATTTATAGCAAGCTAGTGTGAGAAATTAAGGTCCTAGCCGCGGTAGACCTCGCCTATTTATAGTATTCCTAATAATGATTATCCCTTTGAGTATGATGACCAGCCACTCTATAGAGAGGCTAATAAACTATTAGTCAATGATACTGATCATTAACGGGTTGAAGATGGCAACTAGGCCCTAGGTTCTCTAAGTGTGGCTCTATCTGACTTAGGCAACCTATAGCAATATTCGCCTAAGGTATCTATAGCTCTAGCAGGAATAATGATCTAATAGTAAGTAAACTTATATATACCCGGACTTATCCCTACTAACAAGAAGCAGGTTAGATAGCCAAGTGTAGTAAGTCAGCTCTTAAAACCCTCCTTGAGATAAATAACTTTAGTTCTAACCAGTATATATAGGGCGTTGGATAAGCAGATCAGATAGTAAGATGTTTTGAATAAGAGCCTATAGGGTACAATAGAGGATTTAGGGGAGAAGTATAACAGAGTTGATGCCCTAGAGGAGCGAGTCACGGCGTTGTAAGCGAAGTTAGATATCCTATGTGAAAACAAGGAGGGTTCTAATGCCGGGCGCAGATCAGGTGGCCGTAGGCGCTAGGCACCCTAAAAACACTAAACCGTCAAAGTCTAGTGACATAGTTGAAAACGAATATAATACTACTTAGATGTCCAAGAAGTGCTCTTAGGCCTAGTATTGATTGTAGTAGCCGGTGTTCTCTTACCCTACACTAGACATTCTATACGTTCTAGTATTTATGAACTAAGGAGGCTATAATGATCAGCTTCGCTGTCCAGCTTCGATCACTAGGCCGTTCATCGCTACACTTATTCCAGTTTTCTTTTATTAATACAATTGGCTTATAATCTCCTAAGTAGCCGGGGACTATAGACTGGGTATAGGGAAGAGAGGTTTCCTCTCATCTTTAAGCTTTTTCGATCTAGCGTTATCCTGCTAATCAACTCCAATTTCGGGTCCCCTTTGAACACTATAGAGGGGTTCTTGCGGGCACGACAGCTCTCCTATCTCTAGCAGGGAAATAATGAGCTCTAGGAGACCTGCCGGGTTGAATAGCGCGACAATCATAGCTTGCTGACTTCCAGAAGCTGAGTCGCCTTAATCCTGAGGGAGACTATATATAGTACTCGGCACCTTTTTCGTGTTAGTGAGTGTGTGCTGGTGAACATATATATGCTACCCGCCCTCTCGTAAATATCGACTAGTGTTCCCAGCCCCCACCCCATTTTTCCATCCCTGTCGGCCGAAGCAGGCTAGTTCCCGTCTTGTGCCTCATTTGCGCCCAATTATGTGAGACGGCCGACGGCAGTTGACCAAAGGCGCTTTCCAAGCCGTAAAGCTGCAACTTCATCACCAACAGCGCTTAAAGAAGAGGTCCTAATTAGTCAATTATACTTTATCCTGGTCAATTAACGCCTGTCTGGAACAAGGGGTAAGGCAAGCATCAATCGTGGAGTGAGTCCCGACTCTTAGTGAAGTAGCACGGTACAATTTATTATGCTAGACACGCTGTAGTGTAGGTGAAGCCGTATACCAAAGCAATGAATCTATATCCGGTTCACAGGGCTGAACTTGCAAACAAGAAATCGGCTCAGGAGTTCCTATATGTCGTAGAGATATCTCTCTTAGCACCGGCATCGACCAATAATATTAGGTTATGGTGAACCTGGATCTGCAATCGCCTGACTTGCATATATTGGGGGCACAACGCTCCGCTTGAGGCGTGCGCTATGGTATTTTATTGGTATTTTATTGGTATTTTATTGGTATTTTATTGGTATTCTTTTATTACATCTATCTTCGCCAGGCTCATATATGCATCCAGAAAGGTCTATTAATAGTGATAGTTTTTTTTTCGGATTGGCTTCGTTTTGAGAGGAGCTAATATTTAATTTCTAGATGAATATTGATAGGGACAAACTAGTTCCGGGATATATTCAGAAACGAATCGGACAGCCTTTATCGACGCGGTGCGGTACGGGCAGAACGAGAAGCCCGTCAAGGTAGCGTTGGTCCAGAGCGTTCTCCTGCAGCCTGCGCATTGCAGAGAGGTCATATAATAAAACCAGGCATTCCCGTTTACACTATACTTCTGAAATATCCAAAGCCCACGCTCATTTGCACGTAGGAGGGGCCGGTTAGCTTATTATGAAATTGTCGCGGTATTATGATAATTTCGATGGTGGGACTAGGTTTATCATGGCCAATGATCGTCCCGCCGTAACTGCCAGGGCTCGCGCCGAGAAGCGGAAGGAAACGAGTTTACCTTCGCATAGACCGAAGTTGATTAACTCTAGCCCTGCCCCTGTTCATCCTTGAATAGTAGGAGGACCTGATTTGACTCGTTGCATACTCATCCCCGCTTACTTGCCGGGTCCGGCGCTAGCTTATAAGTGCAATCTCGTATACCCCACACTCTATCACAGCTTTATAGATCGCTACCTTGTGTTAATTGGAGCTGGTAATCCCGGTCCTTGAGTCATAAGATCTGACGAAGGCTTGATCTAGGCCTTGAACTAACGCTAACCTATGAACTAGGCCTTGAATAGATACACCGACATTATGCTAAAGCTCTTCGTGGATATTACGTTTTAAATGTGCTATATATTAGTAGCCTTGACCAAGCCCCCACGAACCAGAGTGCCAGGGCTGATAAATCACTTAAGAACTATAATTAATCTATCAACGTAGTGTCTAACCCGCCCGGCATGGATGATTTTGGTAATTCCCGGAAGATCATAATGTATACTACCGCCACCGCCCTTATGATCTACGTCTTCGCCACCCAACAAGTAGACCCTTCTCCTTATTCACGTAGAAGGCGAGCATTTGGTCGATTACTGTTCATTTATGGTATAGTACTAAGAGCAGGAGGTGATGATCAACATATGGCGTTCTCTCTAAGGTCTCAAACTCAGTCTTTTACCTAAAGTACATTATGATCCGGCGTCAAGAAATCTCGGGACGAAAACTAAGACACTGATAAGGTCCACTGGTAGTCAAGAGGGATAGAGGCCGGTATAAAATGACTACTTACGCTAATATTGGTAGCGTTATTGATTGGCTAGTAGCTCTTTAGAGTAAAATATACCGCTGCGATCCCCTCGTCGGTCGTTAAGCTTCCGCAAATCCTGTATTACTATACTACTAGGCCTAGCTTAGAGATTTCGCAGGGCCGCCATATCTAGCGTTTGATACTAAAAGGCATATAGGATTGTGTGAAATCTGCTTATTATAGTTTATATAATATAGTGGGATAAATCAATGAACTTTGTCCGGAAGTATAGAGATATTACACTACTACTCCCCAGGGCTTTCCCCGGGCTTTCTAATTAGAAAGGAATTTCACTTAGGTGGTATAGACACACATTACATATAGCCTTACTATTATAAAATAATCAAAGCTCACAAAAATATGTCGCGTATAAGTGGGATCTTGGGTAAGCCATAGGGGCCAAGAGGAGCTGTTTGGTGTTCTGGAATCTAGTATCTGGTATCTCGCCTAAATCACTGTTAGAGACATTAGAAACACTGTCAACCCATTTCGGTCAGGAATACAGGGGAAAGAGATATTATAGGGCTCTCTCTTCCTATCTCTATTCGTATCTAATTACCCCGGGCCTATTACTTGCACCATCACATTAAGACGCTTATAGAATTACGGGCGCCACTCCTGGATAACATAGTATGGGTCCGCTAACTGATATAGCATGGTTCTTGATTAGAGCAGCGACCTTAAGAGAGGGCGTTCTATCCCTAAACTTAGTATTCACGTCGGATATCCTAATAATTGAATTTATGACCGACGGAATTCTCCTAATCAGATAAGCCTCTAGGGGTAGAAGTGGTAGAGACATAGCTATCCGTTATTACAGTATCATGAAGTAATACACAAATAATAATATCTCTCGGGATCAGGATAACACAAAAAAAGGTGAGATATTGATTGAAAACCCAAAATAGGATTTGTACGTATCCCCACGATGACCTTCCTAGACCTATTAGTTTAAAAGCTAGTTATATTGCGCTTTAGCCCTCACTATTTGCCGAAGACTTAGTCAAAAATCTTCTAAAGCTTTTCTAGCACTAGATGCTGTCGTCCACGTCTAAGAGAAAAGATATTTAGTATAGTATGATCTAGCGTAAAGCCTAATTAGTTCTAAGTTATATAGCTTTTGTTTGCTTATATTATTTGTTTTACACTTATATAGTTATCGTTAGCCTTCGGCTAGTCATTCTTCAGGGCGAATCTGCTAAATTAGTTAGTGAGTCTAAGGATTTAGAGCTCTTAGATTAAATACTAGAGGACTTAGAATAACTAATGATTAAAATAACTATTAGCGTAAGGTAGGCGAAGTGTGCTAGTGGTGACGATATAACTATTTTACAGATATCAAACAACACCGATAAATACCTCTTATCAGTTGATTATATTTTCCGCGCAAAGAGTCAGGCCCCCGTGTAAGACCAAAGACACATTGATACTTCTCTGACTTCTCCTCCCAAGATAAATACTAGTTGTGAGAAAGCTAGGCTGGCAACCGCTGCTCCTCTAGTGCCGACCACGGGATATAGATGGCTTTGGACATCATGAATTAAAATAGCAAGAGAAGAGTTACGATATATTAAGAGATTAAAAGGGCATAGTAGGGATTATATAGCACTATTGAACGGTTAGGATTTCCCCACGGATGCATGATAGTCATTGGCTTTTACTGGCCGCGGATCTATTCATTTCGGTCCAAATTACACAACTCGATCTTGACATGTCCATTTGCACGGTGTTGGTCATCTGTTGTGTAATTTCAATCCTCCGGCCCACAAGCCACCAACTGCATTTGCAAACACCAATTGGTCTGTTTAAAAGACCACTCAACCCCCCAAACTCTATATGTTGGCTTTTGGTGGGGACATTGAGACCTGATCCTCAGCAGGTCTGGAAGGTTGCACGTCATCCTTACGAGGGATGAAAGGCAGCCGCCACAAAACCAACATCGCTGTGTAAATGAGGCCTATCGAAACTCAAATTGCTAGAACAAGGCCGCACCAACCACCCGAGAACCATCTGAGAAGTAAACGGGGTGAATGATCCAAAAATTTGGCCCCTTCGCCATCTACACAGTGCCATAGTGCGTTGGTGTAGGCTAAATAGGAGAAATATACCCGTCGTGTTCGGATTTCTGAGGCACAGAACGAATTCTTGCCATTACGCCTGGGCATAAATGGGGCATTTACCCTCTTGAGTGGATATCCGAAAATACACACTACTTTATAATTTACCCTATCAATATTCCATGGCTCTTCGGCATACTACGACCCCAGCATTGCACCGGTTGCGTCTATGGCAGGTTGGCGTGAGAAGTTCAAGTCCAGGCCGCGGCAAGCTTCCTCTACTTACACTTTTCCCGATGACGACTGTCTCTTTGAGTATGACGACCAACTAGGTCAAGACCAAGCCAATTATCCAACAGTAATCGATGTTGATCAACAACGGGCTGAGAATGACGACTGGGCCGCAGGATCTACGAGAGGAGTGGCCCCGTCTGACTTGGACGACCTGCAGCAACATCCCCCCGAAGTGTCGATGGCTCTGGCGGGTACAATGATCAGGCAGTAAGCAGAATTTATTCTTCCTGATCCGTGGCTCGCTCATAGTCACGTAGACTAGACAGCCAAATCCGGTAAGTTAGCTCTTAGAATTACAGTACCCCTAAGACAGACTCAAATGCAGTTCTGATCAACTGCGAAGGGCGATGGATGAGCAAATTCGGCAGCAAGACGTCTTGAACGACAACATACAACGTAAGATTGAAGCTTTGGTGGAAAGGCTCAACAAGGTAGATGCCCTGGAAGAGCAAGTGGCGAGCAAACACTGCAAGCAAAATTCGATGGAGACGAGGAGGGTTCTATGCAGGACGCAAATCAGGCGGCTGCAGACACATATTTTTGATCACCTAAGAAATACTCTGATGTGTATTTAACGTAACGAAGGGCCATACCTGAAGCCAACATTAGTAGATCTAAACGTTCGGGCGAGGGTTGATCAAGGGAGTATGATAGGTCGTTTAATGTCCAGTAAGGCTCAGTAAGGTTCAGCTACCAGGCCATCCATCGCTGCTGATCGAGCATGATAAATCAGTAATGGCTACTATTGCAAGGAGTGGGGATTCTAGTGGAAGGGGAACCAATCAGTAGGATTGACAGATTGAATTGTTTGATTGTAGATAAAATGAGTGGCAGGCAGAGTGTATGTTAAATACACATCTGCAGAGCTCCTGTATTGGCTTTAGTCTTTCGTATGGAGACTTGCAGGACCTCCCAAAGGCTCGAATCCGAGCGCGGTATTACGGACCCATCGAGCGGGCAGGCTTTGCTACGCCACCAACACCTTAAGTTGGGTGTGGTTGGTTACCACTGTTAAAAATGAAGCCAACCCCCCTCCCCTGTTTATCTTGGGACGTTCTAATATGCTCTCGCGAACGGCGGCCCACTTGCACGATTTGTCATGAAGCCCCACTCGCGGCCCGCACATGGTCAGAGGCGGGTCCAGGCACATCGATCTGCAGAGCGGTAAATCGGGTTTGTTTCCTGAGTCGTAACCTGTTACCGTAATCTATGCGCTTCTTCCAAAATAAACAGCACCCTAGTTAACATCTTCATTGCACGCGCGGAGCCCGTAGACTGCGACAGAGGATAGAGTTTCCCACTCCGTCCCGACCAATGTAACCGTGGGGCCAGGTGGGCAAGACTTAAGGCCGCTGCCCATCAGGTATATTGTGGCCCGTTGCAGGGGGGTGGACGGGGCTGCGTAATTACCATGACCGGTACCCTGCAAATAAGACAGCCCTTTGCCATGGTTATCCCTCGAGACTAAGGGGAACCGTCCATGACGCCACACTCTTTGGCGGTATCTCATTGTGATGCGGAGCGCTGTAGATTTAGCGTCATCATTTATCTTTGCACCTTCCCTTGGTTGCACCATGTCTATGTTCGTTTATTTCAGAAATAATCTAAACGCGTAAACCCCGTACACACCTCTTCCAACCCAAATACTGACATCCTTCCCCTGGAACACACACCGTAGGCTGAACGCCGTGAACGAAGGTGGTAAGTGGACAAAAGCATGATGGTGGCTCAAGCGGCACATGGCCGAGTGGGCCCGGTAATACGGCTGACAGAAAGCTGCTTTCGTACCCTCTATTGCCACGGTTCTTTCATATAATATTGAATGGGCGGCTTCAACTGCGAAGGAATCTAGGAAGCAAGGTTTGTTGGACGTTGTATGAGCGCCCAGAGTCAGTTTTCATAGTCCGGAGCGAAGTGGGGCAAAGCCATTCATTTAACTGGGTGGCGTGTTCTTCCCTGTGATCTGGGATGGAAAAAACATGGCCGATCAATGTCTGTACTGTAAATAGAACACCCAAGACCCTTCATATTAGGGCGTCGTCTCCATGCTCTCTTCTTCCTTCTCCCCCCTCGTGCTCGTGAGGGGCTATATCCCTCTCTTCACTTCGGAACTCCCTTCTAGGCATCACAAACCTGCCTCTCACTCGATATAGACTTCTTGCATCAACTTGACAAGCAATGGCCCCTCTTCTACTATCTTCCTTTTCGAACGCTTCTAAATGCTCTGCGAGTGAACTCCCAACCCTTAGTCAAAGCCCACAAGGTCAATTGAACATTCAGCATAGATTTCTAAAGGTAAGTATCTCTTAGGGCCAGTCCTATATCATGCCAGACGGTGCTTTATTGACCAGGACCAGCAGCGGTCGGATTTGCGGTTGAAAGACCCATCAACGGCGCGGGCTCCATCAATAAACAGCCGCCTCCGAGCCCAGCGGAAAACCCATCGTAAGGGCAAATTTGTCCAAACAAGAGAATGCCGAAAAATCCTTCGCCGAAAAGCAGGCTCTACCGATCTGGCTACTCAGCTGGCTTTGGCGCGCCAAAGGATCCACGAATTGGAGCAGGAAAACAAGTCTCTTCGCCACCTATATCGAAGAATGCAAAATTTCTTGAGAGGACTTCCCGAGATGATGCAGCCCCTTATGTTAGGTCTGGAGAGACTCTACAGAAAAGTACAGTAACCGTCGAAATGTATTTCGGAAATTACTCGGAGTTGTGAAAGACGTTTCACTTGGAACGAAATCAGAGATCCGAAAGACCAGTACTTCGTTGATTTTGGAAGCAGCAGACTATCGATGGTTGTATCAAAAATCAGTTAAATGCTCAGGTCATTCATTTACTGCTGTCTTGAAATGGGAAAGGGATTCTCGGCCAAAGAATTCGGGTATGGAATGAGATGAGAGTAGTTGCTGTCGTACATATCCCTATTGGAGTGGCACATTCTCATAGGTTGTAGAGACGAGAACCAATGGAACGAAAGACGGCCAGTTGGCGCTCTGCACTGATTAATAGGTGCATGGTAAAATTCTGGCATTGATACGGAATTGTAAAATCTGAAACCACCCTGTCTGGATTCAAAGTCTTCTCTGTGCAATTAAATTTGGAATGTCTATCTATTGGTTATGAAATGTATAATTTCCAGACTATTGGATGTCTCTGCTGGCCGCAACAAACATCATAGTAAAATCAACAAACGACCATCTGAGGTGTATTCCGCTAAGCTCAAATTTTAGAGTTTCATCCGCGGATGTAACAGCACACTGTATGGTACCGGATGCATTGTTCAGGACCGGGTCAATCACAACTGAACTAGAAACCAACACCGGAGCTGGGGCCGTGTGCGTTTCTGGCATGTATGAGATCCCGTAGAACAAAGCTTAAAAGGCAGGCGATCCGCTGTAGTTTCCCCTTCACCTCTCAGCCCCCTTTTCAGGGTGGCTATGGTGACTTTCTGCTGTGAGCCCACTGAGGTCGAGGCTACGGCACATTCGCTGTGAGCCCACTGAGGTCGAGGCTACGGCACGCTGTGAGCCCACTGAAGTCGAGGCTACGGCACATTCGCTGTGAGCCCACTGAAGTCGAGGCTACGGCACATTCGCTGTGAGCCCACTGAGGTCGAGGCTACGGCACGCTGTGAGCCCACTGAAGTCGAGGCTACGGCACGCTGTGAGCCCACTGAGGTCGAGGCTACGGCACGTTCGCTGTGAGCCCACTGAAGTCGAGGCTACGGCACATTCGCTGTGAGCCCACTGAAGTCGAGGCTACGGCACATTCGCTGTGAGCCCACTGAGGTCGAGGCTACGGCACGTTCGCTGTGAGCCCACTGAAGTCGAGGCTACGGCACATTCGCTGTGAGCCCACTGAGGTCGAGGCTACGGCACATTCGCTGTGAGCCCACTGAAGTCGAGGCTACGGCACATTCGCTGTGAGCCCACTGAAGTCGAGGCTACGGCACGCTGTGAGCCCACTGAGGTCGAGGCTACGGCACGTTCGCTGTGAGCCCACTGAAGTCGAGGCTACGGCACGTTCGCTGTGAGCCCACTGAGGTCGAGGCTACGGCACATTCGCTGTGAGCCCACTGAAGTCGAGGCTACGGTTCTTACACAAATCCTGGTCATACTGGGTCGGATTCAGTTCCACACGCAGGCCGCTGGTCTTGCACAAATCCTGGATCAAGTACCAGGTAAGAAATCCTGACTATGTCCCTTTACGGCTCAGGTCGGATTCAGTTCCACACGCAGACCGTTGGTCTTGCACAAATCCTGGATCAAGTACCAGGTAAGAAATCCTAGATACGCTCTGGGTCGGATTCAATTCCACACGCAGGCCACCGGTCATGCACAAATCCTGGATCAAGTACCAGGTGAGAAATCCTAGACTACACTCTAGGTCGGATTCAGTTCCACACGCGGACCAACGGTCTCGCACAAATCCTGGATCAAGTACCAGGTAAAAAATCCTGAGCTATGTCCCTTTACGGCTCAGGTCGGATTCAGTTCCACACGCAGGCCGCTGGCCTTGCACAAATCCTGGATCAAGTACCAGGTACTAGGGCTGTGATGAGAACCCTGTCGTTCGTTCCGCGCCCGCCCTCCAGCAAAACACAGACACCTCTTCGCGGTGCTGGAGACTATTACTCGGCTCAAAATGGCCGAGGAAGCCAAGATCTGTCCTAAATTTTACACGAATTTTATCCCCTGCGTGGAAATGACCACGGCCGTTTAAAATTCAAAAGAATCAACATCCTTCAATCTTCCCTGTATTCGTGTACTTCACACCCGCCTCGTATTTTGCGCTTTCTTCTCAATAGCATAGTGTCGGGACATATCCTTCTATCAGAACAAGCTAGCGTCTAATAAATCACATTTCTGTGTATGGGACCTTGCGCTAAGCGGCGACTCCGGCGTATGGGATTCAGGGGTACTTTTGAACCTGACCTGGAACACATCTATTATACATAAATGAACTGATATTTGCTTATACTAGGAGTATGGACACTGTTCACTTAACTGTGTACATGGTACCTAGCTGGTGATACCAACACGTAGAGTAAAGAGACAACGAAGGGTCGCAGAAAGAGGATAGTTAATCTCACCTATTCAGCCCACCCAAATCATCATAGGTGGCGTCGAACACCATACGTAGATATGTATTTGATTGAGTAGCTAGAGCCTCGGGCTGTCCTGATCAGATCTGTGTATATCAACCCTGTTCAATTTAAAACTATGTAATCCGAACCTATTTAATTCAAACTAGTTCAACTCGGATATATTCAAGTTAACCTTACTAGATATTCTATTATGATATTATAAACGTCTAGCAATTTGGCATTTCTATTTAAAATCATATAGTATTGACCGAGGGCTTGCCTTATACTACTACGCTTATAATAAGACTCCTTAGCTGTGAGCTACCAAATGAACTATTGAACATAAAAGATGTTGATTTATTGTAGGCTCGCATTTTGACTGATTTCTAAACTCGCTTGATAAGGCCTAAGAGTATGATTGATTATTCTATTCGCTTAAGAAAATGTTTGTTCAGGTTCACGCTCGTCAGGCTTAGAAATATCTTAAAGAATCCGTAGTGTTGACTTCTTTAATATAAACTATATTAACTAGGCAAAACAACGCTGTTATTTACCAGCTACGAAACTTGCTATTGACCTATTTATAAAAGGGGTTTACTAGGGGCCGTTTAGCTTTGGAGTAGTCAAGCATAAGCCTGATACGATCACGTCTCGACCAACGATCTAGCGCTTTATTTCATCAGAATTCTAGGCTATTGAATATCAGTGAAAGTCTTTATACCCTTTTGCTATTAGCGATAATCTAGAGTCTATTATTTTGTTTTAGCCTAGCGTTGACTTGTGTAAAAGACTAACGGTCTCTACCTTAGCGGCTCGCTGCTATGGAAAGGATTGAGATTTCCTCCTAAATAGACGCCTGTGGTCTATGCATCTTTCAAGAGTGTATTATTTGGCTATTCCCCTTCACTGGATTCCCTGTATTTTTGTTAATTACCTTACCTATTAGATACGGCCCTCTGATATTCGGCATTAAAAAGGTGGCCTTTGGGAGACCTGCGACAAGGACTAGCGGGGCGATTACCTTGATCCGAATAGGGTGTGTGCACAATACTGGCCTCGTTAGTACTCTGAGCATTCCCTCTTATTGCTTATGTTAGTTCCCAATCACAAGGTACAAGATCTAGTTAATTGTAAGGAGCAAATTACGTCATAATAAAATATTTATAGTGCGGTTTGTTGTTAACCTTGACGATAGACAAGAGCCGCCAAACCCCCTCTTTTAGTCCGCGTTACTAGGCGGGACTTTTTTATTCAAAAGACTTAAAGCAGGGAGAATTTGTCTATCGTTTCGTAGCTATTAGTTGCATATCATATATACCGCCTCTCGGCGTATCTCTCCAAAACCGTCTAATGGCCAAACCTTACCATACACCTGCCAGCCCTTCCTCTCCTGAACCTAATATCGCCCGAGGCCGGCCTGCTTTCTGATCTTGATCTATATATAGGCCAAGAAATGGTTCTGCCCATAAAGGATGATCAAAGGCACAAATTATAACTTTATCACCAACAGCGCTAACGCAATAGCCTTGATTAGTCAACAGCGTTCACCCTGGTCCATAGCCGGTGGAGGAGATAGGCTTGGAGTGACTACCGCGTCTTGCGGAAATAATATAATATAAATTGAAATACAACAAACAAGATATTATCTCAGAAATACCCTGTTCCTATGAAACTACTTTATATTAAACTGATAAGACTAAGTAGGCACTACAGCGCCCGTATAGCATTAGCTTATATATTCCGGCGTATTACGGGTGAGATATCGCTTGGCAACCTAGATCTATAATCGTGTGACCTACATAGCGTGTATTAAGATCTTGTAGGGACTATGTGCTACGGCGTACTGCGGGGGGGAGGGAGGGGGGTTTGTATTGGTATTTTTGTTGTATTAATATCTTTACGGCTCATATATACGCTAGACAAGAATTAATTAGTAGTGAAGTATTTTCTGATCGACAACGTCGAGAAAAGCGTGGAGTTATTGACATAGTGCGTTACATGGGCAGAACAAAAGAAGACCGGGTCGAGACTTTTCACGGCCCGTTGCGCACTCGCCCAAGCGGTCCGTGCATTGTGGGAAGAGCACTTGATGAAGCGTCATGAATGAAGTTTTTGGAATTGACTTTGTGTTCATGTATTGTATCCTACTGTTATACTAAATTTTCCAACACACGCAACTCAATCGTACGGTGTTGACTACCGGAAGCTGATTCGCCTCGACCCAAAGAGAGACCTGCGCATGCAGTACAGGCGTTCTCGAAATCGGCTTGACCAGTACACACTCAATCACTCTTTTCTGGCCCCACCGCCAAGACACTAGCGCCGATCATTCATTGAGCAGGCCACGTTAAATTGAGGGGCAACGTAAAATGCGCCCTTGTATGGTACCGTATCTTGCTACTGTACGAAAACTTCCACGATGCGTAGAGAATTCAATGGAATTCCATGGAAATTGATAGTGGGTCTCTGCAAATCATGTGGGGTGGGCCACCTCGAACATGCCACCTGAACGATCCGCTTAGGCGACTTGGATTTTCCTTCCCTGCCCATCCGGCATACGCCCGTTGTCACTCCTGAGAGGTGTCCCTTTGGCCCAGGGAACATCTTAACGGATGTAATCATCGGTAGACACTCTCGGCCAGGTTTCTGTTGTTTGCGGGCGAACAACAGCCTCACAGGCAGCCGATGGCGTAGGCCTCAACTAATCATCACTCACCACAAGTCTGTCCTTACAGTAGGCCCAGAATCATGAGGCCCAATTCTCTCATAAGTTATGACGGTTATGGCGTTCAACAAAGTGGAATGTTTGAATCTTGTGACGATACATCACAATATGCACCAACACCTGGCAACTTCCATCGTTCACCTGCCTCCCCATCCGACATAAGCTGCACCAACGTCGACCCGGCATCCCCAATCGATAACACCTATCCACAACAAACTGCTTCACAAAAGAATAATCTTCCACTACTCCAATTTGGTGAGTGGGAAGAAGGTCGGATATATGATGAGGACCCACCGGTCTGTATACATTACTTGATTGAGTGGAAGATTGCCCTCAATAATAGGACAGTGGCGAAAGATACAGAACAAGATATAGTTCTAGCCCCTCGATATTATTGGAGGCTCTTTCTGCAGCCAAAGTTAAAGGAGCTCCTGATCCGGAAGTACCCACATCGCAAACTTGAATCGGACGATACGTCCATTGTCGTATCAGCCACACGGCAGAAAGGCCTCACCCTGAGATTTGATCGGACCGACATTGATTGGTCATCTATCGAGAAACAGCTTTTCGAATGGGGGGATCTATTTCTTTCTGGCAAGAAATTAAGACTTGTTATCTCATTCAATTTTACAGAGAATACTACAAGTTCAACCACCAGTCGCAGGACGACTGATAAACGAGGCACCTCATCTGCTACTCAGCGCATGCTCCAAGAGCGTGACCAACAGATTTGTGCCGAGGAAGATATTTCGGGGCAGCAACCTGCTTGGAAAGAGGTGTACGCTTTGATGCGCTGTCCTGGACCTTGCGAAATGGGCCCGCACTGTTGGCAGGATCCTTATGGAAAGAAGCACTACAAGCTCTACCGAGATCAGCTGGAAAGCTTGACCAAGTATGTGCAGAGTGGTGGGGTTTTACAGTCACATGAAGATGTGCCTGGTATGATTCGTGAACAAATCTACAGAGCAGAGAGGCAGCGACTTGATAGGCCGAGGCGTCATCATCGTTCTGTGTCTGAGACAAGCTGTCCTCCTATTAATATCACAAATGTTCTTCCAACACAGACCTCACAGAGAGCCGGGTCATCCACGCCCCCAGTCCCGGAAAACACTATTACTTCGATCGACCTCCCTGACCTTCATATTTCGGGCCTTCTCGATGTTGCTGTGAGGGAATACAGTACCTGGCAACAGTCACGTTTGAGTGATGAGGTTTTGAAAGCCGAGGTCAGAAAGGCGTGCGATGTAGCTCTAGATGACGGACTAGACTTGGTACAGATTGACGAAGACAAAAATCCCGATTACTTCACAAAGCGTGGAGTCAAGTGGGGTATTGCCCGGCGTTTTGTCAAGGACATTAGGTTCTGGGCTGAAAATATAATGGTTGTGACTAGGGGCGGGGGTTTTTAATGCGAGTGTTTGGTTATGTCAGCGTGTTCTTTCAAGCATCTATATAATTTGAGATACATTCATGCACCTAGGCGAGAGCTTCAAATATCTTCAACTATTAAACCCGCATTTCGAAAATGACCCTCCGCACTTGATCCCCTTGATCCAACCACGTCAACACACCACTCAAGAAAGGCGTCGAATCCTTGGCTCGGGTTCACTTCATACTCATTCCATTTTCGTTTAATGAACTGTTTTAGCTCGGAGAAAAACTCCTCGATAGGGTTCAAATCCGGTGAATAGGGTGGAAGGTAGATTAGCTTAACGCCGGACTCTGCGCACATCTGCTCAATTTTCAATGTACGATGAAATGAAGCATTATCCATGATGAGAACGGACTTCGGCTCCGGCCATCGGTTACAATGTTGAAGAAGTTGTTCAATGAAATCCTCGAAAATATCGGCATCGGTAGATCCTTGGAATACTCGTCGCAGGACAATCCCATCCTGAGCATACGCAGGTAGAATCTGATACCGTTTATCCCGTTGAAACTTGGAAATTTGGACCGGTGTAACACCGAGAGGAGACCAGCCTGTTCGCCGAAACCCAGCCCTTTTATCACAACCTGACTCGTCCACAAAGACTAAATGGTATGATCGAAATGAAGATAGGTTGTGGAGGTAGAAATCCCGTAAATCTGCATTTCGTTCCTTTGCAATCTGTCGAGCTGCTTTCTTGGACCATCTTACCGAAGCAAGCGCTCTGCTGATGCTTTGAATCGTCACATATTTTCCGAATTCGTCCCAGAGAAAGAGGGCCATCTCGTCTTGGTATAGAGTCGGCTTCTCCAACAGATGTTCACAAAGAGCTTCGAGCATAGGTGGCGTGATACTGCGTGGGCGTCCAGCGCCATTTCGGGGGGCTCTCACGTCTCCAAACACTTGCAGGTTAGAGCGAATGTGGAGTATAGATTGCTTGCTACAATCAGCGGCATAGGCCATCTGAGACGTCGTTAGCGAGTTACTCTGGATCATATGATGGATAAGCTCAAGTTGTGGCGGCTTCAAGTTCGGTGCCATCTTGCTTGGTGTAACGTGAAGCGTCTGTCAGTGCTACGTGGACTCTCGGCGCGAGATCGGCAGCCGCTAACGGACCTACAATAACCCGAGCTCAATGACATCTTTTCGATGCTTCGAATGGCGCGCAAGTTTGCATAGTTTGGGCCGGCTCGGGCCGACACTGCTTCCGATGGCGGAGCCAGAAGCCACGTACCTGCGGATGGAGTTCCACAAAATCCCTGAGACATATAACGTGCGCACAAGGCGACGTTCGAAGTATTCACTGCGTTCCTTGAATTAAAGTATACTGAAAGTCACTTCTGTACTATTGAAATAGAAAGGAAATGTGGTTCTATCAATTACAAGAATGCTATAGCAGTTGATGTCACATGATGGCGGGGCTAGGCTGACACGCAGACACGCTTACACACTGTCACCTAAGGACAAGTAACCCGCATGTTACTCCTGATGGCCAACAGATCGTTAACTTCGTGATCCATGGACTCAATGATCTCATTTGTCGGTCCCAATTATGGATCAGAAATAGGCATTAACCATGGTTCTATCACGAACGAGTTTCATCTTCCTCAGGGTAACTAAAAAGAGTACTTGTTACTTTTTAAGAGTCGATCGTGCTAACTTTTGTGCAGACTTTAATCAATTATTACCTATCGTGCCTGGGGCTGCATTCAACTCATATGCAGATCAACACAAAGATAAATGTCTCCCAGGCACACGAACCGATATTATCGATCAAATCAGAGAATGGGCTTCGTCACCACACGGGAAATGCATGTTCTGGTTGAATGGTCTAGCTGGGACAGGAAAATCGACTATCTCTCGAACTATGGCGGAATCCTTCAGCCAGTCTAAGTCCCTAGGAGCAAGCTTTTTCTTTGAGAGAGGTGAAGGAGACCGAGGGAATGCCAGGAAGCTTTTTCCAACAATCGCAAGGCAACTAGCGATTAGCATTCACCAGTTGAAGCCATTCCTCCAGGAAACTGTCCATGGTGACCCGGACATCGCCGAAAAGGCAATAAGAGACCAATTCGAAAAACTCATTCTTCAGCCACTACAAAGCCTCGAGCGATCCGATGTCCCTATCCAAACCATGGTGATAGTGATTGACGCACTGGACGAATGTGAAGGAGATAATGATATTCGTCTTATACTTCAACTTCTCCCACAGCTACAAAACATTACTGCTATGCGTCTACGAGTGCTTTTGACTAGCCGACCCGATCTACCGATCCGTCTTGGATTTTTAAAGATTGCAAGCGATGACTTTAAGGACCTTGTTCTCCATGACATCCCTATTGAGGCGATCAAGCATGATATATCATTGTTCTTTGATTATCGACTCGCCGAGATTAGAACAGAACGCTCCCTACCTGCAGACTGGCCTGGCGACAGAGATCTTCAGAGGCTAGTGGCATTATCCGTTCCCTTGTTCATTTTCGCTGCTACTATCTGTCGCATATTCGAGGACCCGAATTGGGACCCAACTGAAAGTCTCACGGAGATCCTTTCACGATCGAAAGGTCAATCGGAGCTAGATAGGACTTATCTTCCGGTTCTTCGCCGCCTTCTTAGCGGACAGCATGAACAACAAAAAGAAAGATTGGTCTCAGAGTTCCAACAAGTGATCGGTGCCATCGTGATACTAGAAAGCCCACTCTCAGTGGTCTCATTATCAAAGCTTTTGGATGTTCCTGAAAGGTTGATACATCTTCGTCTAAACCAGCTGCACTCGGTGCTTCAAGTGCCAGATAGCGAGGCAGTTCCCATACGTCTCTTTCACCTGTCATTTCGTGACTTTCTTCTTAATCCGGAGACCCGCAGCAAAACACCTTTAGGGACGAATGAGACAGAGATGCACTACAGACTTGCCAGGCAATGTCTGCTGATGTGTCAAAATCTTCGGAAGAATATATGTAGACTACCAAGTTATGGAACCCTTCGTGCTGAAGTTGATCGTCGGACTGTTGATACCTACATTCCCCCTGAGTTGCAGTACGCCTGTCGATACTGGGCATATCATCTAGATAAATGCGGGGACTCGAGTGATATGGTTTATAATGCTCTGTTATTTCTCCAGAGGCAATTTTTACGGAAGCATTTTCTACACTGGGTGGAAGCAATGAGCCTACTTGGTCTCACGTCGGACATGTTAAGTATTCTTGATCGCCTTCAAATAGCCTTATCGGTAAGTTTGAAGACCGTCATACACAAGATCCACACTGACAGCTTTAGGACAACAAATTTTCACCAGTTTCGGCCTTTTTTCAAGACTCAAAGCGCTTTTTTTTGAAATATCGCCAGATAGTTGATCGAGCGCCTCTTCAGGTTTACTGTGCCGGACTTATATTTGCACCCCAAACGGCAATAATTCGTAGAGAGTTCAGACGAGAGCTCCCAACTTGGATACGCCACTTTCCACGAGTTGAAGAAAATTGGGGTGCAGAAATACAGACACTCGAAGCCCATTCGGGTTCGGTCCAGTCGGTGGCCTTCTCGCGTGACGGCCGGCTGCTGGTGTCTGGCTCTGGTGATATGACAGTGCGGGTCTGTGACCCGGCGACAGGTGTACTCATCCAGACACTCGAAGCCCATTCGGGTTCTGTGTATTCAGTTGCCTTCTCGCCCGATGCCCGGCTTCTCGCATCTGGCTCTTACGATCATAAAGTGCGGCTCTGGGACCCAGCGACAGGCCAGCTCACCCAGACGCTCGAAGGCCATTCGGGTTCGATCCAGTCGGTAAGCTTCTCGCCCGACGGCCGGCTGCTGGTGTCTGGCTCTCATGATCAGACAGTGCGACTCTGGGACCCAGCGATAGGCGCGCTCACCCAGACGCTCGAAGGCCATTCGGGTTCGGTTCAGTCGGTGGTCTTCTCGCCCGACGGCAGGCTTCTCGCTTCTGGCTCTAAGGATCAGACAGTGCGGCTCTGGAACCCGGCGACAGGAGCGCCTATCCAGACACTTGAAGGCCACTCTATTTGGGTTCGTTCGGTTGCCTTCTCTCCCGACGGCCGGCTACTGGCGTCTGGTTCTAACGATATGACAGTGCGACTCTGGAACCCGGCTACAGGCGCATTCGTCCAGAAGCTTGAAGGCCATTTGAGTTGGGTCCAGTCGATTGCCTTCTCGCCTGACGGTCAGCTGCTCGCGTCTGGCGTCGGTGATAGGACGGTACGGCTCTGGGATATCCCGACAGGCGCGCTCGTTCAGACATTCGAAGGCCATTCGGGTTTGGTCCAGTCGGTTTCCTTCTCTCCGGACGGCCGCCTTCTGGTGTCTGGCTCTGAAGACCAGACAGTACGGCTTTGGGATCCGGCGACACGCATGCTCACCCTGACATCCGAAGGCCATTCTAATTCGGTTCAGTCGGTGGCCTTCTCGCCCGACGGCCGGCTTCTCGCGTCTGGCTCTAAGGATCAGACAGTGCGGCTCTGGAACCCGGCGACAGGAGCGCCTATCCAGACACTTGAAGGCCACTCTAGTTGGGTTCGTTCGGTTGCCTTCTCTCCCGACGGCCGGCTGCTGGTGTCTGGCTCTGGTGATATGACAGTGCGACTCTGGGACCCAACGGCAGGCACGCTTACCCAGACACTCGAAGGCCATTCAGGTTCGGTTCAGTCGGTGGCCTTCTCGCCCGATGGCCATCTGCTAGCCTCTAGCTCCGAAGATCAGACAGTGCGGCTATGGGACATATATTCAGGCTCGCTTACCCAAACGCTCAAAGGTCATTCAAATATGGTTGAGCCGGTTGCCTTCTCGCCCGACGGCCGTCGGCTGGCGTCTGGCTCCTACGATCAGACTGTACGGCTCTGGGACACGGCGACAGGCGCGCTTATCCAGACACTTAAAGGCCACTCTAGTTGGATTGATTCGGTTGCTTTCTCGCCCGATGGCCGTTTTCTAGCGTCAAGCTCTTCTGATTGTACAGCGCGGCTCTGGGACCCAGCGACGGGCGCCCTCATGCAAACTTGGAATATTGGAAATTTCTTCACTACGCTAGAATTTTCCTACGACGGTATTCATATCTATACCACTTTCGGCGCTCTTGAAATAAAATCCAAGTTTGACGTTTCAATGTCACATCCACCTCGTGCAAATCTGGGTATCTCCATTGAGCATGGACAATGGATAAAATTAAAGGGCGAGAAGGTTCTCTGGCTACCTGTAGAGTTTCGACCCAGGTGTCTTAAGATAAAGGGTAATACACTTGCTATGGGGCACACATCAGGGCGGATTTCCTTTTTCAGGTTTTGTATGTAGATGTACATAAGTGATTTTTGCTTTCGCTCTTTCTTTCTATTTTCGAATCTCTGTATGAAATAAGGGTCTGCGAGAAAAATCTACTCGGCTATATCCTGCTTATTGAATATTCCAAAATTTGCAATGATAACGCTTAGAATAGCCAGTGAATGTGACTATAGGTGGAAGCTATCCGCATGATTTGCAGAGACCCACTATCAATTTCCATGGAATTCCATTGAGTTCTCTACGCATCGTGTAAGTTTTCATACAGTAGCAAGATACGGTACCATACAAGGGCGCATTTTACGTTGCCCCTCAATTTAACGTGGCCTGCTCAATGAATGATCAGCGCTAGTGTCTTGGCGGTGGGGCCAGAAAAGAGTGATTGAGTGTGTACTGGTCAAGCCGATTTCGAGAATCACTGTAGTACCGTGTACTTTTGTTTGTGCTGGTGAGTGCGCTGCTGAGCACGTGAAGTACGCTTTATCATAAATATCGACAGCGGACCCAAGCCCTAACCCCTCTTTCTATCCCTATCACTGAGCGAGCCTTTGTCGTTGGGGGCTTCGAAAGTCCGGGACGAGGGAAGAATCGTGCCCTGTGGTTCCCAGGGACTTGGTTGCTGGCCTTAGTCGCGTCACCCTATCGCCCGTCAAGACTTCCTTAGCGGCCTGCACATTGTAGGGAGGTCACATAATGAGACCTATGAATATTTGTCCTAAATTAAGTTTTGCTGTATCACACCATTTTTTAAAAAACATTCTAGAGTCCGCGACGCGGCGTAGTCACTTACACCTAGGTGGGGCTGGTTAGATCATGGGAACTTGCTAAGCTAGGACAAGACGGTGGTTTCGATTATGAGGCTAGGTTGTTTTGTAGCTAATGATTGTCCTGGTATAATATAAGGGAGGACTATGGAATAGCTATAGCTTGTATCAGGACACGCGGAAGGGAACCTTCACATAGACCCAAGCCGCCGATTAACTCTAGCCCTGCCCCTATTTATCCTTACATAGCGGGAGGATATGATTCGATACTTATTATATACCCTTTCCCGCTTTCTTTGACGGGTTCCGGCGCTAACCCATAAGTGCAATCTCGTATACCCCGCACGTTATTATACCTTCAAGGATGGCTTTCTTGCTTCAATAGGAGCTGGCAATCCTGGTCCTCGAGCTATAAGGCTCAACTAGGGCTTGATCTAGGCCTTGAATAGATCTCCTAATATTATGCCTGATTATTCTTCTTTTTTTTTACTACTCTAATATCGTGGTGGCCACCTAAAGGTGTATATGTTAGTGGCTTAGGCGCTAAGCCATAGCGTACCGGAGCCCTGGCTAATCACTCACTTAGGATCTGAATTTAGCACAAACAGATTCGTCTATACTATTTTTTGATGTCTTACTAGCTAGTTTGTTTTTCTTTCCTATTAATGTAATAGTCGAGCGGCCCGGCCTAGATGATTTTGGTGATTCTAGGAAGATTACAATATAACCCACCCGTGCGCGCTATTATGATCAGCGTCTTCGCCACCTAATAATCAAACACTTCTTCTTATTCATATAGTAGGCGAATATTGGATCACCTACTGTCCATTTGTGGTATAGTACCAAGAGTCAGAGGCTACGATCAATATATAGCGTTCTCCCTAAGGTCTAGGACTCACTGAGGTTCTTTTGCCCAAAGTACATTATGATCCGGCGTCAAGTTAAAATCTCGAGACAAATAGGAGGTGTAACACTGGCAAGATCCACTAGTATGACTATGACTAACTACGCTAACGTTAGTGGTAATATTGATTGGCCAGTAGCCTTTTATTAGTCCTAAACTATCTATACTCGCCCGGTGCTTTGATTAGACAAGCTAGGAATCTTAAATAGGGCAAAGCTAATTCCTCCGTTAGTTATCAAGATTCCGTAAATCCTATTTCTATACACCGCCGGGCCTGACTAAAGATTTCACGGGGCCGCCTTGTCTAATTTAAGATGACAAAAAGCAAATAATAGTGAGTCTTCGCTCATTATTGTACGAACCGCGATAAGATAAATCTATAAACTCCCCTACTATTTATATCTATGCCTCGAGGCTTAGATAAAACATCACTACTTGATCCTGGCTAAAGCTTAATATCCACTAACGGGCCTCCGAACTATAATTTAGAGTCCTCGCCCCCAAGTGCGCGTGGATAATACCTCATTTTTCTATATATTAACTAGGACCGCCCCGTATATATAAAATACAAGTTTTGTTTATAGTAATTAATAGCTAATATTACCAAAAATATATATATAGACTACACTTAGGGGTAAGAGTTGATGATTAAGAAACCTTGCTAATCGGAGGTGAGCTTCTACGCGCTGTTAGTAACAAAGCTATAAGATCATCTCTTAGTCGAGCCCCTATAAATCATTCTCAAATCTTACTAAGTAATCAACTATTTTCTTTGACCATATTTCCACTAGATATTTCCTGAATCTTGGCTATATCAGTGCGCTATAGCTAATAGTGATCAAACCACTCGAAGACCTGTTATTTAACCTCTTTATAATAACCCCCTCTAAGTGAAGAGGTTTCCTAGAAGACTGTCCCTAATCATATATTGATACTATTTATGATCCTCGCGCTTTCCTGAAATTCCCCGTTTCCTAATAAGATATTAATTAGGAATTGATTTATCACTAAGAGAATATTATAGGCTCTTTTCTCTAGTCTTACCTATCTAATAGAGCTTAACAAGATGTCTTTTAAACGGAACTCCCACAATCGATCATATCTACGTGGTTTCACTCTATCTAAAAAAGATCTAGTCTCTACTCTTAAATTATTATAGTCTTATTAGGCTATTTTATAAGCGGATATAAACCTTGTATGACTTTTTAATATTCCCCTTAGTAGTACTCTCAAATTAGAAGGACTTAAACACCTATTTAGGCACAACCTATATATATTAGAAACCGACCAGGTAGGATATATTATTCACTAGGCTAATATTGTCCTTTCCTTAATATATAAATCAAATCAGCAAAGCGACGGCAACTATTATATTAAGGTAGATAAGGGAAAGGTGCTAGTGTCAAAAAAGGATCATAAGTTCATTATAACCAGTCTTCCATAGTAGCTTATAGATCCTTATTTATATCCTTGCGATATAGCATTAGAAATCAATATTCTTAGGTTTATATAATCTTAGATAGCACCGTGGAAAGATATTACCTTACAATATATATAAAGCTCATAATCATTTTTATAATTTGGTCAATAAGTCTACTAATATTTTATATTATAGTGAGCAAAACCATCGAAGATATATTAAAAGGTCTATCTAAGAGAATCAAATAACTGTAATAGAGGCACATAATATTTGAGCCTTAGCGAAACACTCTAGACGAATATATTAAAGTTAGCTTGTAAGCAATAGTCATAGCTAAAATCATATATAAATTTCTAAAAGCTAAAAAGGGCAAGAGAGCAAAAAGTATCTTAACCCTGCCTTTTCAAACACTTCTTTTCTATTACTAACGAGCTCTTTAGGCACAAACCGTATTTAGACTGCCGAGGAGGACTATGATTTACCTAGCTAGTTTGAGAAACACTGAAACACGTCTAAGGAAGAAATTGAGAATCAATATCTCGTCTTTTCAGGCACTCATCGGACCTATCCCTCTTTATAAAGCAGACTTTATAAACTAGGCTTTGGGGATCTATATAACAAGAAAAGGAAACCTTCACATGAATAGTATAATACTGCCTAACCTCCCATATTAGCTCGGACACCTTCTATCAATAGAGAATCTATTGGCCCTACCTAGCTCTCTATGGCTATAGATATTATTTCTTGATCGTTTTGTTTACTTATCTAGCGATCCTATAGAACTTAGATAATAGAATTCGAATCCGCTCTAAGTATGTCACTATAGCAAGAGCCTGAAATAGGAAGTTCGCCACGAGAAATAGGAGATAGTGGTCAGGAATTAGATAACCTTGAGCTAGACTACTTTATTTCTAATATTATCTAGCCAAACAGCTATAAACAGAGCTTAGCTGCTATAATTAGCGCCACCAAAAAATTAGTTAGTCAAAATAAAAATTCCTCTCCAGCGGCCCTCCTAACCCCTCAGTTATTAGCCTCCTAGCTGATTAATAACCGGTTATTCTTTTAATTAATTAATAAGCTATATAGAACACTGCTAGGTGAGAGCAATCTAACTTTATTTTACCTATAGTTAGAGGATATAAATAGGGTTGAAACTATGCTAATTTATATCTGGGGACACTAGGGCGAGCCTATCGATCTAACTTGAGTTCTGAGTTGACTATAGCGTCAAATCTAAATAAGTCCACTACAAGAAAGATAATAATTTAGAATCAAGAAAACGAAGTTATAATTAGATATTAATTCACAAGCGAGCGAGGTAATTTATTAACTGCTAATAGTCTGTAGAACTTATAGCCTAGCTTAGAATAGCTATATTTCCGGGACAATAATAATACTAGTGAGGCTAGCCCTTCCACTACTATAGAAGGAACACCTAGAAATAGTGGCCAAAACACATATATCGCCTAATAGATATAAGATCCTAATACTCCTGCTCTACCTATAGCTAGTGTCTTAGTAAACGAGATAAACCGTGATATAAGTTCTGCACCGGCCCCTGAACCTCCTATAGGAGATTTATAGTTAATTCCTCCCCCTATCAGTTTACCTAGGCTAAAGAAAAGACATATATCCTGCCGTAGGACCAAGACTAGCTATATAATATGTCGCTATAGAAAAAAGAAATATAATAAGCAAAAGCTATTATATATATTACTCTTTTTATGCCCTAGCAATAGTATTTCACTAACAAATTTAATAGACAGAACTTATATACGAGCTAGTTATAGATATAAAGGGTACCAGAAACCGGGAGATCTACGATTACCTATAGCTCCGGCCATGCCTAGACCATTAAGGCCGTTCGAATAGGACATAAGTGTAAAGTCCCGTGACCAGCTTATTATAGCTAAGTATAGCCCAATACTTAAAAAATACTCAGATATAGTTTATAAACCACTATATATGAGATATGAAATACCAGAATCAAGAACCAGCGCTTGGTCTTTTTCTGATATTCGACTTGGAGACCCTCCTCCAGCAAGCTCTATAGTTTCCTATAATTAGCACCCTTTATCTATGTATATAGTTTCACCACCTACTCTTCTAACGCCCCTAAAATGGACGATGCCTTCTATTCATAAGCTCCTTCAAGATATATAATTTGGAAACAAGCTGCCTTTCGTCACTAGCTAAAGCAAAACCAATGATACTCAGGCTATCTGAGCCGTTACTGTTTCTTGTAGGCACTGCCAAGATAAGCATTTATTTACAAATATATCTCTTTTGTTACAAACATAAAGCCCTTTTCGGCGCATATCACTTATAGGAAGAATTTAACAATTATACTAATTATATCATATATTGTGACAGGCGATGTTGACGTATATCTGAATAAAATTTTTAATATGTACATCTGCCACTCTCAATTTCAGTTATATAAGGATAGAACTAGCTTTGGCATACAAGTCGATAGACTATCTCAAGGGTTATTTGCCTTTTTGAAAGTTTATGCCGATACGGCCTATTATATAGGCAATATACTATATCATCTATAAGTCTTTGATTTCATTTCATATATAGTCACTGCTTTATTATGAGCTAGAATCTACACTATAATTCCAAAGATAGTGTTTGGTCAGCTACTAACTAGTCATATATTGTTATCCATAAAAGGAATATACGTCCAAAAGAAATTGAATAAGCAATTTTACTTCTGATATTCTTGCCCAAAAATGACCCTAATCTATTGCTATAGGGCCCTACTTAATCTTGGCAAAGCTACCTATACTATTTGTCATTTATCACGTACACTATATAATAGGATACTCTGTTTTATTTAATAGTGTCTGACTAGCCTAGTGGGCAAAACGCCCTAGTGTTTTGATTTAGCGGGTAATTACTATATCGGTCAAATCTTTTCAAACAACTTCTATAGTATATGATAAAGCTATATTAAACGTAAATCGAAAATTTGAATAATCAGTGTCGGCTCCTTTAAACTAGATTTCAGAATATATAAAGTATATCTCGTTAAATAACCACTCCTTGTTGATTTAACTATTTTACAAATTTTTTAGTAAGCCAGATAACCCCCCTAAGCTAATTAGAGTATATATAGTATTATGTCAAATAATTCTTCACTACGATTACGTAAAGTTTTCAAGTCACAACCGTATTTTTATCTTCCGTCTAAGATATAGTTACCTAAAGAGGATAGGAGATTAGTTTAACTTTGTAGTGAGGGCTGGCAATAGCCCGAAATTAGCCAAATACTACCTAGAAGATCATAATCCTCGTGTTGTCTATAGTATAAGTGTCACCTAAATCGGTCTTCCTAGTGGACTGAAGAAAGAAAGAATTCTCTATCCCAGGAATACACAAGGTCAGTGGCTGAGTCCTTTCCTCTTATAGCATATTCATTTGAATTAGACTTAGGGAGCATATATAGTCGATAATTAGGGATAGATCTGGTATTCCCTAGAGAGTAGCCGAGGCTATACATTGGTATTTAGGGGAGTAGGAGATATCACGTCGTGCTATCGTGACTCCCTACAAGACTAGATATGCCGAGAAGTCTCGTGACCTAGATCTTGATAATTGTCAGAAAGGGGGAGACTTATCGATTTATTGGGAGAGCAGAGCAAAACAAAGAAACAGAGATGTCATATTACCCTCTATTAAAGCACTCTTCCTAGATATTCTTGAAAGGAAATAGGTATTTTTTGTGTACCTATAGCCTTACTACACTCAGTAGTAGTAGTAGTAGTAGTAGTAGTAGTAGTAGTAGTGGTAGTAGTAGTAGTAGTAGATATCATTTACACTGGCCACTCGCCGAAGCGACATGCAGTATACGACAACTATATATCCGAGCACGTACACATAGAATGGTCCACTTCCTGACATGAACTTAGAGCCTCATTACGGCCTATTGTGTCCTATTGCCGTTCCCATTGTTAGGCTGCCCTTATAGTGCACGACTGCGAAACCTCTATAACGCCTCGGCGAAGTCCAGCACAGCTTGTATTGCCTTACTTCGCGAGACGGTGTCTGGTTTACCTTTCTCACCTTCATTTGAGCCTCCCAGCAGACTCGGTACGCTTTTAAAAGCGTCCCCGGATTTTCTTCTCAACTCCGCCCGCAGCTCCCGTAGCCTCGGGCAAACCATTAAAACATGGGAGACTGTCTCCTGCGCGCCGTACTCACATAGATCATCGTCGCGGAAGCCGAACTTCTTGGGCATGTCAAGCCAGGGCTTCAAGTGACGCGGGTACCAACATGTCTGTGGGATAGATACAGGATGGATCGAAATCAGTTTCACCACTTGAGCTCAAAGAGTCTTTCTAAAACCCTAGTCTGCAATACGCTAATCTATATCTGGCTTAAACTAGTTTCAGGTGGCTCAATTGTATTGAAAGGCAGTGTCATAGATGACTGAATGTGATAAATAACGTGAAATACTATTACAATTATTACGATCATGACGACGTCCCCCGGTAAACATATCCGCCATAGCTCTCTACTCATCCGTTCCCTCGGGCTTCGGTATGATAGCTTATACTGAAAAATGAAATTCAAGGAAATGGTAAATGGAATACAATTATATAAATTTCTAGATAAACATATTGTACCGAGGCATCTACCTGATTTAGAGGTCGACATCCAGTGCCTTCCGTTTCTATTCCAGCAATGGACCAGACTTAGATAAAGTCTCTGGGTGGTTCAGGCCTAGTATTTGTTTATGCCTGCCTGAACAGGTCTGTATTAAATCCCTGGCGTCGGCACTGCGGCCTAAAATTTTCCAGGTAAATGCAAGATTAGCCATGCTCGCTAGCGTGTCAGGATGATCCGCGCCCAGCTTCGTCTGGCGGGTCTCCATCACCTGCACCTGAAGCTGCTCGACTTCCTCCCATCGTCCTAGGCTCATAAACGTTACTGCTAGACTGGTCATGCTCGCTAGCGTGTCAGGATGATCTACTCCGAGCTTTGTCTTGCGAGTCTCCATCACCTGCACCTGAAGCTACTCGACTTCCTCCCATCGTCCTAGGCTCATAAACGTCAATGCTAGACTGGTCATGCTCGTCAGCGTGTCGGGATGGTCTGCGCCGAGCTTTATCTTGCGAGTCTCTAACACCTGCACCTGAAGCTGCTCGGCCTCTTCCCACCGGGTTTGGTTCCAGAATATCCATGATAGATTGGCCATAGACTTCAGCGTGTCGGGATGGCCGTCGCCAAGCTTCGTCTTGCGAGTCTCCATCACCTGAACCTGGAGCTTCTCAGCCTCCTCCCACCGGCGTTGGAACCAAAATGTTGATGCCAGATTGGCCATACTCTTCAGCATGGAAGGATGGTCGCCGCCGAGCCTCGTTTTGCTGATCTCCATCACCTGCACCTGGAGCAGCTCAGCCTCCTCCCACCGGCCCTGGTTGCAGTATGTCAACGCCAAATTGGATATAGAGGCCAGCGTGTCGGGATGATCTTCGCCGAGCTTGATCTTACTCGTGTTCATTACTTGAACTTCAAGCTGCTCGGCCTCCTCCCATCGGCCTTGGTTCCTATATGTTGATGCTAGGTTGGCCATACTGGTCATCATGAGAGGATGGCCATCGTCGACCTTAGTCTTCTGTATCTCCATCACCTGCACTTGCAGCTCTTCGGCCTCCTCCCACCGGCCCTGGCTATAGTATGTCAACGCCAAATTGGATATATTGGTCAGAGCCTCGGTATAGTCGTCACCGGCTTCATCTTGATCGTCTTCATTACTTGCATCTGGAGTTTCTCGGCTTCCTCCCAACGACCTTGATTCCAAAATGTCAAAGCCAGACTAGCCATGCTGGTCAGTGTGGAGGGATGATCTTCACCGAACTTCATCTTCCGAATTTCCATCACCTGCATCTCGAGTCTCTCGGCTTTTTCCCAGTGGCCTTCAAGCGACCATGCTCTCGCTAGTACCGCGGTGCTATTGAGAGCATCTTCATGCTCTTCACCTAGAAAGCTTACTCTCTGCTTTCTTGACGTTAAAGCCATGTCCTTCGCGTCCTCGACGATACCGCTCTCCAACGCATACAACGCACCATTAAAAAGCAGTGCAGCCCAGTTCTGTAGAGATTCTTGTGATTTTGGCCGCTGCGACATCGCTGCTTTAACATGAGGAAAGAGCGGTCGGCATATTTCCCAGTTTTCATATTCACCGGTCGGAAACTTGTAGTAAAGGTTACCGATGAACATCTCCTTCCATCGCTCCGTTTGACCATGACTCTTCAGCCATATACGCGTAGCCAGTTGCACTAATCTATGCATCGTGAAGAATACGTTGTTTTTGCTTACAGAGATGAATGAAAAATCCCTCAGCGTTTTTATATCCTCTTCAAAATCGTCGAACATGTCGGTTTCAGATACCTGTTCGTCATCACTAGAGTTATTTAGAAGCTCTGACCTTGATATATGATTGTTCTCGGCCTGAGCCCGTATGAGTTCCTCTAGAATCCCTTGCCGGTCGAAAAAGCTCATGAGAGAAAGTAAATCCGCAGCCGACGGTGTTTTTCGGCGAATATGATCAAATGACATTTGCCACGTCACCAAAGTCGAGTTATTTGCCTCCCAATCTCGGTAGAGGTGACCCGCCTCGATTTTCAAAACCTTTGTCGCTTCGCGGTCATTCTTTTGGAGGTCTCTTAGATACTGTGAGACTGAACAACGAGGCGCCCGGTTCCTAATATAGCTAGCTGCCTGAACAATCGCCAGCGGGATAAACTCGAGCTCTTCCACTAACTTTTGACTATCTTGATTTTCCTCCAGCTGTTCAAGCTTCTTTTGGAGAAGCTCTAGCGCCTCGGATTTTTCCATTGGTTTGACTTCAATCAAATCCTTATGACCGACCATTTTTAACGCAGTCTCTCTGCTCCGGCTTGTGATGATGAGAGATCCATTTCGGCTTCTTGGGATATATTCTAGCAGTGGTTTCGTGGGAGCTCCATTGCTGGCTGCTGGACGCGAACAGAGGAACTCATAGTCGTCGGCATTATCCAGAATACAGATCCATTCGCCTTTCTTCTCATCACGCAGCCAGCTTTCGACCAATTTGAATATGTTCACTTTGGGATTCAGATGACCAGGGATCTTCAGGTGGTCTGCGATATCCCGCAAACTTTGCTCGAACCGGGCTTCGTTACTTGCATGCACCCAGAAAACCCATGTCGCTGGCGATTCGGCCCGAATGCGGTAAGAGTATTCGATAACCAGTTGAGACTTCCTTCCAGTTGTAAGCAACAAGACATAAAATAATCGCTCTACACGTACCCGACGCCGCCAAGACCGACCAGCGCTGTTCTCGACCCGGGGACCGAGCGTTTGTGATGAATCTGATCAACTAGTGCGTCGCGACGGACAAAATCTGGATCATGCGGGAACGGGACAGTTGATAGTGGGCTAGGTGGAGTCTCCAGTCGCTCTGAGAAGGTGATTAGTTAGTTGGTGGAACTATAGTCGGCTTTTGGCTTACCTAGAGGCGGATGGTTTTCCACGTGGATTGGCCCATAGTTTTCTCTCATCTGGAACCCATAGTTATTGTCACCGAATGATATTGATGCCATAGTGAACTTCAACACCTCGTGTGCTTTTCAAGATAAAGATCTTTATTAGAATTCATAAGTTCAATGAGGGGCATGAACTCAGCCTCATCATCAGGTGACTCCACTACGCTAAGCTAAGAAATTATCTAGCCTAGCCAGATCAATCACAGCCCGCGATGATCAGCCCAAAATTTCTAGATAGAAATATAGTTGGACCTCATTTCCTGAAAATGCTACCACTTCCCATTGATTGGCAACGTAAAGCATGGAAACCGAAAGATTACACTTCGTGACTTCGTGATCGCAATGATCGAAAACGTCATATGCTGGCCTTTCCAACCACCTTTCTTTTTGCGGCCCACGGGTTTGAGAGGGGCCCCACGCTCTATGAACCCCCAGATCGCCATGTCACGTGAAGCCCCCAAACCCAGCCACCCGCAGATGTTTCGCTCAATATTTTCCCACTTGTTTGCAGGAGGAACGTGGTAGAAGATCAGACTATACAAGCTTAATACTGTACGGAAGATATTTTTATTTTGTTATTTACAGCTGTACCGGAATACCGCCCAGAAGGGGGTCAGGGGTAGAGTAAACTATATCAGGTAAAGTGGGGTTTCGAAAGAGGGTTTGAGAAAGAATCTCTGTATGTAAGTGGTGAAACTGATTTCGATCCTCCCTGTAGCCAAATTTGGTTGAAAAATCGGGCCAAATTATCGAGTTGGGGTGCAGAGAGAAGATCATATTGTAGCATGTTCTTCGGCCAATCTGGCGTTCGCTCGCCGCTTGTGCAGTTAACCATTGGATTCAGTGAATAGGCGAGGTGGCGGAGAAAAGGAAGTAAATCCCGATGGAAGGGTGGGTGATGGAGGACTGGAGGATATTGAGGAAGTGGTAGACTCAGTAGCGGATGAGGACCAGCCTGACTGACGAGGCGAATGGGACGAGATTGACGTTGTTTGTACTATTTGAACAGCGGACAAACTTTTCTGAGAACTATAAGAAAGGATCCCCAGAAGCAAATATATAAGGGTCTAAGAGGCTTGCTTTGGAACCCAGGATGAGGGTATGAGTGACGGGGAATACAGTATGGTGTTGCGCGTGAAAGGGCACTGCTCCGTCAAGTCGATCCTATATTGATAGGGCATGCCGGTGCATTCGAACTATCTGGAAATCACGAAGTAGCTGGTGAACATCTAGCGTTAAGATGAGGGGTGAGGGCATTTGAGGGGCTGTCGATTTCCGGGCCAACAACGAGATGGCCTATGCCTTTCAAAACAGCGAAATAGCCACTATTACCGAAGCTGCGCGGTGATTTAACGTACCTCGTTCGACCCTACGCGACCGCGCCGTAGGCCTAGTGTCACGTCTAATAGCACGCGCTAACAACTATAAATTAACTGAATTGGAAGATAGCTCGCTTTATAAATGGATAGTGAGCCTGGATATACGTGGAATACCCCCCTAGCATGGTATAGTGCGAGAAATGGCCAATCTACTACTGGCTAAGCGTGGCTACTCTACCCTATAGATAGTTAGCATAAACTAGGTAGAAAACTATATCAAATATTATAATAATCTAGCAATATATTTCTCTAGACGTTATATATACAAATAGGTGTAATACAAGGAACTAGAGGCTACATAGTAGTAGTTTATTCGGTTATAGGAGGTGCTATAAGAGTATAGTATTAATAATGACGATATATAGAATTTTGACGAGACTAGCTTCGCTATAGGGGTCACAAGTACTTTAAGAGTTATCACAAGAAGGGAGTATTATAGGAGAAAGAAGGTCCTTTAGCCAGGTAACCAGGAGTGGGTTACAATGACCAAATATATCAATATAAGGTTGCTCTTATATTAGATAAAAACAAGCGTCTATGTGCAGAAAACGACCACTAGAAGAAAAAACAGGCATTAGCTAAATAATATATGCCTTATAATAGTAGAATAACTACTAGTGATAGCTGTAAGCGTGTTCAAGCTAAGCTACGTGGAGGTAAAAGCAGATAGGTTGAATAGAGCAGTACCTCCGCGGGTAGGCGAATTGACCAATGAGAGGCCACGACAACGTTGTGGTTTTTGTAGGGAAGTAGGGCATAAGCGAAATAGATGCCCTAATATTGTTGTTAATAGTGATAATTAAAATATTTGGTTGTTGTTGAGTTATATATATATTTGTAGGGTAGGTGCTGCGGGCAGTGGCGGCTCGCTTGTCGTGGCGGCTCGCTTGTACCTTACGTTAAGTCTTTTGGATAAGCCAGGATAGAGTATCGAGTATTCTGATTGGGCGTTGATATCGGAACATCTTTAAACCGGCCCTCACGTCCTTAAATATGCCCCGCACCTGGAGGAACACCTCAGTCTCATGCATTCTCCCACTATACGAGCCCAGTACCAGTATGTCTGATCTTGATGAATTACGCTCACTATTAAAGCGGATAATGGTCTCGCATGAACATTCAGATATCACCATTTCTTGTGGCGCCTACCATCATCGAGTGCATCGAGCGATCATAAGTGCACAGTCTGAAGTTCTGGCCGCTATGTGTAACGCAAACTTCCTTGTGAGAACGACAACAAAAAAGGTTGTATCTAAGATATCTAATAAATATCAGGAAGGCAAGACTGGACAGATCAGTCTACCCGACGACGACCCCGAGGCGATAAACATCATGGTCCAATATCTGTATGGGCAAAGCTATAAAGACACGAGACCAAGTTTGGAAGACTCTGGGGATGATCGTGCTTTATTAAACTTGAGTGTGTATGCATCTGCCGATAAATACAACATCCCCTCCCTCAAGGAGTGTGCAGAAGAAGAATTCAAGGCTTGGGCCTGGAGGTCTCAGCACACAGAATCCTGGGGCCACGTTGTGGAAAAGGTTTGGGAAGGGAACGAGTTCTCTGGTCTCTATGATATCATCGAGAAGCAAATAGCGGATGATATCGATCGAATGCTTCAGGATGACTGGCTTCCATTCATCGACAATGGCATGAAGCTTGGGAAATTTTCCGCAGCTTTTCTTCAACACATCGTAAAGAAGAAGAATGGCATATTCTACGACATGCGTGATACGAAAACGAAGTATGAGCTTGACATAATTGATCTGAAAACCAAGATCAAGAGCTACAAATATACCCTTGAGCAGCTCGGGAAAGCGATGAGTACCGATACCTACGACTCAGACGAGAGCATTGCATTTTGAATCATATGACTAGTAACAGAAATAATCAGAATGGTATAGTGACTTAAATTCTCATTTCAAATTTTTTGCCGTCAAGACTAAGAACATTGATCTAACCCCAACGAGAGACTCTAAGCTGCGAGGAGAGCGTCAGGTTTTCAAATATTCTATAGTCAGGCCTGTGTGCCGAAAATGACCTTGAGCACTCTCCTCTCTTCCTCCAACTGCTTCAATACACCAATCAAGAAAAGAATCAAACCCTCGGCTGCGATTTTCCTCAAAATAGCACCAATTACGTCTAATAAAGCTCTTGAGCTCAGCAAAAAGCTCCTCAATTGGGTTGAGGTCCGGCGAATAAGGAGGCAGGTAAATCAACTTGACTCCGGCATCTGCACACATCTGCACAATACGTTCAGAGTGTGGAACGATGCGTTATCCATGACCAGAACGGATTTCGGCTCTAGCCATCTTCCACAATGCCGAAGAAGCTGATCGATGAAATCCTCGAACACAGTGGCGTCTGTTGAACCGCGAAAAACGCGAGAAAGCACGACACCATCTTGGGCATACGCAGGGAGTATTTGATACCAGTTATCACGGTGAACTGTGACACTTGGACCGGAGCAACGCCAAGTGGTGACCAGCCGGTTCTTCTGAATCCGATTCGTTTATCACAACCAGACTCGTCAACGTAGATTAGGTGGTATGACTCAAATTCTGAAATATTATGAAGATATAATTCCCGTAATTCTGTATTTTGTTCCTTGGCCCTCTGGCGAATGAACTTCTTAGACTAGCCTATAACTGTCAAAGCCCTCCTAATACTTGAGGTTGTTGCAAGCATCCGAAATTCGTCCTATATGAATATTACCATTTCGTCGAGGTATAGACCCGGTTTTTCGAGCAGATGATCGCAAAGAGCGTCCAGCATGAGTGGCGTTATGGTCTACAGAGGCTTGGTAATTATAAGCATTGTTCATTCCTGCGAGGCAAAATCAAAATAATGTATTTAAAGAAAACGTCTAAGAGTTGAGCTTGTTCGTGGGACCAAATCAACGTAGTAAATTCCTCAAAACAACAAACAACACGCATAAGTATTCCGCTTAAATAATGTTGAATCTAATTCCGAGCGTCCTGTACTGAAGGATCATAATTCAAGAATATCGCATCGTCGAAATTTCCTCCAAGATATGGAATTAAGATCAATGGTCGTGCGCCTGTGTAGGGAGGTCCATTCACCCATCCACCTTGCTCTCGGTACTTCTCGTCCAGGCTATCAATGAGAATCACTTCGAGATCCTCATTATACTCCCACTGCACATCACGTGGAAGCTGTTCCTCTTTAAGCTCAATTTTATAATAGAGGTTCTTCTCACCCACCATGAAAATCTCGGAGTCTTCATCCAGGGCAACCCAAATTTTTTTTTGTAGTTTCTTATCCAGCGCTATTTTCATCAGAAACTCTTGAGCCTGCTTTTGTTCAAGGCAGGTATCGGAGAAGATCTGACTAGATATTCCACCGAGGAGTCCGGTGTACATGTATTAAGGAAATCGTAAATCTTGAAAATTTGACCGGGCTGAGAGAGGTATAGAAGATGATAGTGGATGTGCGTGTCTCCTGACGGCGTCATTTCCGAAGTTTTTGATTTTACCGGTTAAAACAGATTCCTCTCGATTTCTGATATTTTTTGGCAGGATTTTCAATGAGCTATGGGGAAGTTGTGCGATATTGACGGGCAGGAAAATGGTTTCGTTTGGAGACAGCATGAGGCGGGGGGGTACCATATTTAAGAAGAACTCCACGTGACCTTGAGTAGCTGGTACACGGTAAGGCCACATCAGCTGGCAATGGCCGGGGATCAAGTGCGCCCCGGCGGGGCGTATCGATTTGTCAGGTAAATTACGTTTCCATTCCAATGTGAAAGCATGATCTACAAACTAGCTAGGTTTGGACTAGGCTGTTGCATCAAATCCTTGGCATTAGGGTTCGAGAGCCCCCATTATCAACCTGTCCGGATATTGCTGGTTTTTCCAATCCTCAGAAAGGGAATAAACCAAACGAATCTTCTGTCGCCCATCATGATTCGATATTAAGCAATGTGTTCGGATCACTGCACAATACGAGCACTACTGATGATCGATTCCTTTTAAAAAATAGACGAACATTCCGAATATGTACGTTTTGATTACACAAGACAACCTACGAGGTAGATCAGTGATGAACCGAAATTCCATTATTCTGTTCAACCGCTTTGGAAAGGATAAACCTCTATCACCATTCCTTTATCCAAGATAAAAGTTGAGGTTCTCTTCTTTTAGATATGCCATTGAACCTCTTTCAGCAATCGCATCCGTCACAATGTCTAAAATTGAGTTAAGCCACTTGCTTGACTCAGGGCAGCAGCTCCCCTCTTCCTACGTCATACTGGACCACGTTGGAATTATTCTACAATATGGGGGACATCCGTATCGGTCTTGCTTTTAGAGGCTACTGGTGGCGGGAACAACAATTCCATTGTCCTGGGAGTCACACTGGGCGGGGTGGTCTGTGCCACTTATTTGATAACCTGGCCAGGAGAAAAGAGAGAACAAGTGCTAGTAATTGGAGGGTTTGGAGCTTTGGCTTTATGCACTGTCTCACTCTACAACGCTGTTTCTTCGAGTATATCTCGACTGATGGCGTCTTAGATCTTCGTAGCTCTGGTTAACGGTGTCAGAGGGTGGTTCTACTCCCGTGGGTCTATTCAAGTCCTGAGTCAACGTTCACCCAAGCCCTATACTGTGTCAGGGCATTGGTTGATGCACCTATGCTCCGTGATTGCATCCACATTTCACGTTTTGATTCTTGATTCTTCTGTTTGTATCTGACAGAATTGAGTGCCTTGTCACATGAGGCTCCGATGTCGCCTATATATGTGGGAATTGTGGTCATGTTCATTCGGTTCCGTCAAGATAAAATATAGTTCCGCTGGCTTTGCATTATCTAGGTACATGCAGTCAGCCATCGTAAAATACAGTATCCTCACGACCTTGTCAGTACACTCTACCTTCTTGTCCCTCTATGCATTTTTCTCAGCACCCTTCTGGGAGTTGCTATAGCAGAATCCTAGCCCAAAGTGGAACTAAATTCACTCTAATTAAGTGCATCTTACGGCTTTGACTGCTCTTAATCTCTCATTCTGTTCCCACTGCTCATGTTGCTATGTCTCATCTGCAATTGCCTGCCTACTGGGGATAAGTTCCTGTGGCCCTCATACATAGAGAGAAAAAAAATCAAACCCAACTATAACATGAGCCCCGCTATCCATAAACCGTCCAACGAAGTCCAGAGCAAGGTGGCTAATCACGCAAATGCTCATATTTTAACGCAGATCTGTCCCCTTCCTTCTACTAACGCTTTAATGCTCGCTGCCACTCACGCTCAATGTAGTCCAGTAATTCAAGAAGAGACTGAGTTTGAGGCTCTGTCTGAACATCTGACGCAGCCTCGTGTTCACGGGTTTGGCTTTCAATATCAGCCCAATTTCGAGTATCCTGTTCAAGCTTGTCTGTCTGCTCAGACCTTCGCAACGAATCAAGGTAATGTATAATTTCTTCCGTTAAATATCCGGGGCGTGATGAAGGTTCACAGCCTTGTAGGCCGATGAAGTAGCCAAAACGTCGGCGGCGAGTATCAAGATTAATTTCGGACTCGTTGGGTATGCCGAGCCAGGGCTCCAAATTACGCGGGTACCAATATGCCTGTGGGGTAGGTGGCCAAACTTGATTGAAGAAGCGAGCCAAATTATCGAGTTGGGGTGCGGAGAGGAGATGGTATTGTAACATGTTTTTGGGCCAATCTGTCGTTCTCTCGCCGCTTGTGCAGTTGACCATTGGATTCAGTGGTTGGGCCAGGTGGTGAAGAAGATGAAGAAAATCACGATGAAAAGTGGATGATGGAGGGCTGGAGGATATTGATGAAGTAGTAGACTCGGTGCTGGATGAAGAACAACTTAACTGTCGAGTTGGCGAGACGGGTGATAATGACATTGCTGATATTAGTTGAATAGCGGACGAAATTTTTCAGAGAACGATAACTGAAATGAGCCTGAAAGTCAATATATAAGGTTCTAAGAGGCTTGCGTTGGCATGCAAGGGAGCAATAGTGAATAATGTTGCACGGAATCCACAAGAGACGAATGCCAGTATAAGAAGTATCCTCAGGAATATGGGGGAGGCGCTTTGATTGCGGTCGATTAATTGTCCGGGAGAGTTCGCATCAGATAGGAAATTGCTAGAATTCAAACAACGTTTAACCAGGTACAAAGCGAAGAGTGGGCCACAACGGCAATTTCTATGTAAAGGGACGAATGCGCCACCAGGGTTCAGTCTCAGCCATGATGGAAGTCAAGAAGGATTTAAGCTGCTCTGAATCTTCGCTAAGATCCGTTTGTATGTATAACAGGCCATCGACAAAAGTGCAATAAAACCGCTCACCCTTGATAAACACATAAAATAATATCACGAATAAAATGTAATCTCACAAACGGGGTGGAAAATACCTTGGGGGTGGGTCTTGCTAGTACCTGTCGTAGAAGGTAAATGTGTGGGCAGCGGCGAAGGCACCTCAGTAAGTTGAATGACATAGTTGACAATGGACTCTTTTTCGTGGGGGGGGGGGGGGGGGGGGGGGGGGGGGGGGGGGGGGGGGGGGGGGGGGGGGGGGGGGGGGGGGGGGGGGGGGGGGGGGGGGGGGGGGGGGGGGGGGGGGGGGGGGGGGGGGGGGGGGGGGGGG